>JXCR01130022.1:80482-148806 GCA_002079205.1 Phalaenopsis hybrid cultivar
CCTTCTAGAGAATTTCTCCTGTAGCCCTGGGAAAATCTCACCGTCGGCGGCCTTGAGGGCGCCGCCAGCGCCCTAGTGCAATTCTCCACATTTTTGTCCTTTTTGCTCCAAATTTGCTCCTTTTTGCTCCAAATTTTCTCCTTTTTGCATTTTTTGCTCCATTGACCCTAATTCATCATTCTTGCAACAAAACATCAAAAATACCTTTCTTTAAAGTTCAATATCATTAAAAATAGTATAAAAGAGGTATGAAAATCTCAACATATTTTCCTTTGGTCATTGCTCTTCAGTCCCGAGGTTAATGTCCTTCAATTCATCAGCAGTTGATTTGATTTCCTTCTCAAGTTCTGGCAGAGTATTTTCTATTAGTTGATCAGTAGAGTCATCCTCTTTATCAAGGCAATTATCTTCCGATTCACTAATAACAACCATGCAAAATTACAAATCATTGACTGGTCCGACTGTACCAAATTTGAGAGCCTCTTTCAAGTTTAGAGTTCGACTTTTAACATTCCATATTTTTTAAAAAAGTTGTAATTTATCTTTTAGCATTTGTTTTGGCAAATATCCCTGTTGAACTTACTATCGTACAAGGCGAAAAGTAACCAAAGGGTAATTCTATTAATTCATTAGGATCATCATCCAAATTTACATGATTTTCAAGATCAGTAGAGGTAGAAGCACGATAAAACTAGACCGACTTTGAACCTCAAATTCTGCTGAGGACTTCCTTGACCCTAAACTCTCGACCTTTTTGAGGCAGAATTGGAGTAAGGGTCATGTTGTTCACACAGTAGTTTATTTGATCATACATTGTCTCATATTTACTTACGGCGTTCTCTTCAACGAGAGGTTCAGCCTGGTGTGTAAATGTAGCAGCTCTGGTTTCAATGACATGGACATACATGAAATCTTCATCTAATAAATCATTAAAGTTAAAATGTTCATCATCATCAATAGAGACTCCATGTTCCTGAGTTAACTCAAAAATCTCGACTCTAAGCTTTTCAAATTTTTCTTCAATTATTGAATGTTGAATTGCCTTAAGATCTGGAGGACACTGCTGGACCTCCTCCCCTCGTTCTTCCATCTCATTCGCAATTACTGTGATAATGTCAGATACTTTGGACCATGGCTTCATTCCATACTCTTGCCTTGCGGGCTCACCGGACCGTATCGGTACAACAACCTTGGGTACCCACACCTTTTTCTTTGACGGTGAAGTCTTGAGACAAAGTCTCTCAGTAGAAACATCGGTATGTCTAAGAGAATTATGCTCCCCATGGTGCTGACCGACTACAAAATTGGGTAATTTTTTCATCTTTTCCTTTAAAACTTTAGGAATACCCTTGTAATGTGTGATGGGTAGGTTTTCTGGACCCAGTTGTAACTTGGCTGGTTGACGACCTGTGGTCCTGGTGAAGATAGAATCGGTGGTAACTATGGTTGTATCAACTCTACTTCTTAAGCCTAACTAGACATGAATGTGTTCAGGCAAACTTTAAGTTGGTTTCTGAGACTGTTTGACAAATCTGACATCCTTTAAGATTTCTTTCTTTATGTGATGGGATACTGCATGTCCCACTCATTTGAGTAGTTTACTAACTGAGCAACCTTCCTTGCTAGCTAGCCTCTGGAAAACTAAGCTGACTCGGGTGATAGGAGTGAACTTCTTTCTCTCCTCACCATGTCCATGAAGTGATGGTAAACTAGCGGCAATTTTTTGGATACTCTAGTACCAATTGGGACCCATTAAAAGATTGAATCTACTTTCTCATAGGAGTGGATATATTTCCAGTAATTTCGACTCATCCTAGTGACGACCTTCGTCAACAGGTTTCTCCTTAGAAGCCTGGGCTTTAGTAGACCTCTGAACCGTCCTATTACAGTTTCTTCTATGGGTTCGAGTTAGCAGTGTAGTCTTTGAACTTGATCCAATTTCAAATAAAGATGGCAAGGCAACCAATCCATCAATCGGATCCTTAATGATCATAACTTCTTTTCCCTTAGCAACAGCGAGAACAACAGGCTTTGTAGTTGCCATGGCAGCGACAGTAGTCTTGGCCTTCTTATAAGAAGGAAATTCTTAAAGACAATTGTTGACCTCACTTTTGGTTGAGGCTCAGTTTTTCCTCTTTAGTAGCCTAAGGTCTAGCCATAGCACTATCTTATTGACTTTTCTTAGAAAACTAGACAAGGAACCCTCACCATTAGAAATTTCAAACTCTTCTCTACTCAACTTGAAGTTTCACATATTGGTCCTAACCTCTCGCATTTAGTAGGTGGGGTATCTATGGAGGAAACTCAAGATGAGTCGCCCTTAGGACTTCTTGACCTTAGGGTTGACCCTGGGTGTTGGTCTAGGGCTAAGGCACTCACTTGCAATCACTTACACTCACAATCACTCGCTACCCTAAACCAAGAATTTCTAGGCTCTGGTCCCTTGATACTTTTGGGAGACTCATGTGGGTGGTCTCCTAAACCCATTAGCCTTGGGCTAGGGTTTGGCTAAGATCACTACACAGAGGACCCAAAATGGGGATTCCATTGGTCCATGGCTTATTGACGGTGGTTGGTACCTCAACTCTACCAAGACACCCAACCTAGCCTTTTGCCCCTAAATTTCCCCAAATTACCTAGATACCTTTAGAACCCCAAATTTGGCCAAAATCTCCAAATCTAGCCAAAATACCATAACTTGTTCAAAAATCATTTGAAACACCTTGAAAACACCCAAACTACCCAAAATCTCCAAATTGGCCAAATTACCAAAAAACCCCTCTTTGGCCCAAAATTCCAAAAATTTTATAAAATCCCAAAAATCCCAAAAACCTCCCAAATATTCCCAATTTCATTTTCCTCAACTATCACATGACCCAATTTGGCCAATTTGACCATCTTTGATCAAAACTTCCAAATTGCACTTTTAAAGCCCATATTTTCTCTAAATCACCTCAAATTTCTATCTAATAGGTCTCAATTTCACCAATTTAAATTCCAAACTATAATTCACTCTTCATATGACTAATGAAGAACATATCCCAGCCCAATTGATCCATGATTTGAACCTAATTTTGATTTAGATCAAAAACCCAATTTTGGCCCTATGACTTGGTTCCACCAAATTGAACCCATAGCCCACTAAATTGGCCACAATTTGTGTTAAAAAATCTTCATAACATTCCTACACATCAAATTTGACCTTCAATTGGCCTTGGTAGGACTTGATTTTTGTTTGATTTCAACCTAAGTCCAAAAGCCCCAAATTTTCCCCAAATTAACCATGTATTAAAATTTCACAAAATTGAGGGCCTTAACCCCAAAATTTCACCTCCATTCCTTCATGAAAAATCTTCACAACACCTCCCTTGATCATGTGGACCATTTAATTTGGACTTAGCCTAAGGCTAGACCAAGCTAGACCCATGTCTAGCCCAACATGTACGAATTGGGAAAATTTCAAAAATCCCTCAATTTGACCTACTAATTCAACAAAAAATCACTTCAACCCTTCAAAAAAAATCTTCATAACAATCAGCTACACAATGTTGATCAATCAATTGAGTTATTTGACATGGCTAACCTAGCTCAAACCCAAACTTTGATCACTTGAACCCACATTAACCTATGCATTAAAGATGGCCTAACCACCCCAAAGTCACCAAATTAACTCCACCTCAGCCATTGGTTGGACCATAAAACTGAGCCAGAACCCATCTAACCACATAAACTAAGCCATGGACTGAAGGTCCCCTAAATTAAAAGATTTCATTCGATTTTTGCTTCAGCTTAGGATTTTTTTGCTAAAATTAGACCTCAATCCATTAAATTGTTGTGACATATTCCTCTGAGTTCCCTAGGTTCCCTGAGCTCCTAGCTACCTCCCCCTGGTTGGTTGGCCAGCCTAGTGGCCAAAAAATGGCCAAACCTAGAGCCACCCCCATGGAGCTTCACCCAAATCAAACCTAGAGGCCAGCTCATCCAAATCAAACTATAGAGCTCCTCTGCCCTCAACCTAAGCACCACAATGCACCCAAACTTGTACCCTGAGAGCAACCCCATGACTATTTTTATACAAACTCACCTCCATGGGCATGGGAGGGCTGCTAAAAAATTTCTCAGGGAGAGCTTCCCAAATCACTCACAGAGCTTCCTTGAGACCTCTACAGCCCATTCCAATCACTCCACTGCCTTGATTCTCTCTGTGTAACCCTAATTTTGAGCTTAAAAATTAGGGCAAAAACAGGACATCTATGAAAACTTCACCAAACCTCAACTGCTTGTGCCCACACCTTCACAACTATAAGAGAAGATAAAGCCCTATCAAATTACCCTCTGAAATAACCACCACCATAACTCTAGACCAACACCTGAAATTGAGCTTGGTCAAATTCATACCTAGGCCTTACACCACAGTAAGAGGCTTAATCCCTAGCCTCTATGGACCCCAACAAATGTGCCTAGACCCTCTGATTGAAGCTTCACTTCTCAGAGCAAAGGTATAAAACTTCTCCTTTTACCGAGCCAATTTTTACTCTCCATTTGATTAAGCTTAATTTAATTGCATGATTACCGTATGAATATGTTCATCTCAATTAGACGAGTCAATAGGATCAAACCTGAAGTGATTTGGTTGATCCTCAGGTTTGATCCTAGGGTGAGATCTTAGGGTTTTAGTGTGGACGGTCACAATCAGGGATGATGACGGGGAGCCGTCCGATCGCATGTGTATCGGATGGACGGAGGAGATCAAGCCGGCAGTGCTTTGGAACATAAACCGTGTGCCGAGTCAGCATTAAGGTGGATGGCCGCGTCGAATGGGAGCGCGCCGCGTCGACTTCAGAGCTGCCTAGGATCAACATGGCACCGTGCTGTTTAAATAGATAAATTGGGATTTTTCCTATTTCTTAAAATACCCCTAATTTAAAAAATTCATATCTTAGTGTAGGAAAATCACAAAAATAAAATAAAAATACCCTCTTGCTCAGTAAATAGAGGAAAACAATGTGGAAATAATTTGAAGTCCATTTGATGAATAGTTAATTTTTAATTAATTAAATATTGATTTGAATGTTTTGATTCTCCATGCATATTGGCACTTCACCATGGCTTGAAATTTTAACATGTTATATCCTCTATCAAGGGAAAGATCCCCTAATTTTTCGAAAGTCATAAGAAGTCTCTAGATAGAGATCTATATTTTTCAATTTTATGAACATTGTTTGCTTAAATTAATCATGGAAATTAGCATGTTGATTAGAAAATTCTAAGGAAATTTTGGAAGGTTTATGATGACCAGGGAACCCCTTAGGAAAATTTTTCATGAGTCAAGACATTTAAAATGCACCGAATTTTCACAAACACTAAATCACTGAGATAATTAATTTTGGAAAATGTAAACATCAAAGCGACTTGACTTTTAATCTCCACTATTTTCTAAGATCCAGATAACTCCCCATAAAATTACAAACCATTTTGAGTACATTGGATGTCTAAATTGATTTCTCAAGTTAAATATCTTTTTTGGCACTTAAATGACTGTTTTAAAAATCCAAAATATAACTCAAAAATTTATAAAAACTTCATTTTTTGCTTATTTTTAAGTATTTAATATTTAAAAAATTTCTAAAAATCACAAAAATAATAGAACTCATGGAAATGTTCTAAATTACTTTCTAATCACTTATGAACAATTAGAATATTTTTCTTGATTTTCTAAATAAAGAAACTGAATTTCAAACTTTAAAAATAATTTCTAAAGGCTAAAAATGAGTTTTCACTAAAATAATTCCAATTAATTAAATAAAATTCAAAAAAATATAAAATCTTCTTCTCTCAGTTCTCTGACCTTAGGGAAACTTTTCAAAAAAACAAAACTTAATTTTCCCCATTTAAAATATTTTATATTTAATATATACCCCAGAATTTACAATATATCTTAAAATTCTAATAAAATTCAAAAAATCATGAAATTTGGTCCAAAGGTTTTTCTGGTCCAAGCCTATCTCCAGTAAAAATTTCAAGGAATTAGGATTTACCTTGGACAAGTTAGGAATTTTCTATGAAAAGCCCTATTTCTGCATAAAAATATTTATATAAATAAATTAAATTTTGAAAAATCACATTTTCTCCTCTAATGTCTTAATTGACCCATGAATGAGTAGATAAAAATTTTAAAGTCATTTGAATTGAATTTGATAAATTATGAAGTGTTAGAGCCTCATGGTATAAAAATTTCAAAGTTATTTGAATTGAATTTGACAAATTATGAACTGTTAGAGCCTTAGGGGTAAATGTGTAATTTTGGAAATTTAGCCTTAATGAACATGTTAGGCTTAATTCACAAGGAGGGAAAATGGGTAACCTCTAATCTTAATCAATTTATTTGATGTTTGAAACCCAAAGGGGTTGAAGGAAAATGGGCAACCTCTGATCTTAATCAGTTTATTTGATATTTGAAACACAAGGGGTTAATTGGTAGAAACCAACCTAACTTTCTTAATTAAAAAGATAAGTTAATAGATTTCTAAATTAGTAAAATTTGGAAGTTTATTAAAATGAACCTAGGGCTTAGGGGTATGACTTTTGAAATCAATAATTAATCAATTTATTACCCCTATTTTGATTTTCAAATAAAATTCAAATCATGAATCATTACCACCTAAAGCCTAACATTTTCAAAACTAATTAAGATACTCACCTAGGTCTTAAGGGCTTAGTAGTGACTTAGGCTAAATCAAGCTTCATTTAAAGGAGGATTAGAAAAGTAAATATCATTGAAAATTAAAAAAAATTTCAAACATTACAAGCCCAATTAGGGTTAAAATTTGGCTAAGTGTTCCAACAACACTAACTTGCCTCTTTAAGGGTCTTCACCCACATAATTCTTAAATTGAATCACAAGTGATAATTCTCCTATTCTTAAGGAAAATTGAGACATCGATGCCCAGGGGACATTAAGGGTATTTATAGGATGACTTATTAAGATACATAAAAATTTTAATAGAACTCAAGATTTTCCACCAGGAAGCAAGAGAGTAGCACAAACCTGCTTCTTTCTCTAGATCTGTTAGATATCTTGAAGATCTACTAAACTTAATATGTTTTGCTTAACAAAATCATCCTTAATTAAATACCTACGGACCCACCAAGATATGACATAAGGTTAGGAAAACTACCAAAATTTTACTTCCTTGTCACATATAAACTGTCTTAACATGCCTTTTTAGTTTCAGGTGGTGGAACAAGAAGACTCGCCAAGTACGCTTTTACAGTTTTCAGCGTTATCTTTCTTGTACTTTCATACTGTGCATTTGTACCTGCAAACTTGCATGCTAAACAATGATATCACCCTACATGAAAACCAAAACCAAAACCGAAATCAAAACTCAAATCAACCAAGATAAAATTTAACGCCACAACATTCAAAATATAAAATAACTCAAATTTTAGTCACAAACATCACACAAAACTACAATTACAACTAAATTAAGATGTATCTATCAGATGATTGGAAATCCCTCAGAGGAGGTAACCTACAGTTGCTAACGAGGTTTCCCATGGTCTAAATGAAATTATGGATCTCATTAAGTTGAGTCTAGTAAGTTCATTTAGACTAAGTGAATCTAATAAAAAATAGTGGTGCCGGAATGAGGGAACCATAGGATCCTAACCGGTGTCACTCTAATCAACTTTAATATGTCGTCATAAAATTTAAAGGACTTCAACCATAGGGCCACCTGATTTGACATTATAACTTGACACACTAGAAAACTCAAACTCGTCGCAGTAGGGAGCTTGGAGCTATCATGGTGGGCAGCACGACCATCTTTAACAGCAAAACCTGTCTTCTTCAACTAAACCAATCTTCCTTCCTTAGATATAAACAAAAAAAAGCCATAGGACTTCAAGGTTGCTTGCTTATGCAAAGTAATCCTCACCTTATCTTTAGGCCTTTGTATAGCCTTGTTATGCAACATAAGCCATAGCTCGTCTTAGGATTATGAGGTTGTCGTTTGTCACGACTTAAATCCTCACATCTTCTAGGCTATTTGTGTGATTGTTTCACACAAATGTAAGGCCTAACTATTAAAATTGGCAGGATGAAACACCTAAATTTTTCTCCTCAAAACTAAAGCAAAACATTGGGATAGCTTGGGAAGTCACCGGGGTTCTCCTCTAGATCCATAACATCCCTTAGGTCTTCCTCCTTTGGATTTTATCATAAAATGTTCCAAATTTGATTCAATCCCCTTTCACACCTCTACATCCAAACTCATTAAAGAGGCCCACCCTTTGAAATTCCTTGAAGATAATATTTCTTGATTTTTATCAAGTGTCTTCTTAGCTGACTTTGGTCATTTAAGATGTAATTAACTATAGGGGCTTGCCCTTATAGGAACTATGTCCGAACACAGCTTAATATAAACCCTATTTAATTCTTTATATTAAATAGAGAACTTGTCGGTAACTACAGAGGTTTCGCAGACCAAACATATGTCATATATTTCTTAATTTTTTTTATCGAGCCTCAGCCTCAAGTTTTGTGTTTATCTTTCGAGATAGATACAGGATTTGAGGTACAGTGCTCTTTCATTTATTTTATGAAAAATATGGGGTCAGTTTGATTTCATATTTTCTAAACTAAATATATATATAAATTAAAATGTCCTTCCGAAGCGGGCGACATGATTTCGATTTCGCTGACTGACAACATCTTACGGGCAACTCCCCCAGCCGAAATTAGTGCCGACAGCTTCTAGCGACTCCGCTTGTGACAAGATTTTCTCTCCATAAAATTCAAGAAATATTATTTTCATACATCTGTAATGTGTCCATGTCCCTCTTGAACCAAACTACCATTCTTCTGTTGGCATACTTTAACCATTTCTGTTTTGGGAAGGTACAACCAACTCCTTGGACTTCAGGACTAGCTGTTCAACCATCTTTGAACAAAGGGGTTCAAAATGCCATTAAGGACTCTTTAAATTTTCATGTCGGGTAAGACCCCCTAATAGGTGTATCGGTGGACTAGTTCCACCTGGGCCTTTTCAACCACTAAATAGGTCCCGCACTAGGTCGTAAAATACTTCACATCTCCCTTCCAAATTTGATTTGCTATTCCGCAAACTAAACCAAATCATGTTGTGCTGCGCGCACTTTGAGATTTTCTTACATTAATTTAATTTTAAACAAGATTTTAAAATACCCATAAATTAAGACCCGCACAGTCTACAGATCAACCTCTACTTTTAGTGCTTGCACTAAAAATTACGAGGTTTTTGGCCATATAGCTAACCCAGAAACTTTCTGTTTTCATGCCTACTGCAATGGCCTACCGAACACTGACCTTTTCTTGCAACCTGCCAACGAGCCACGAAGCCCATAACCTCGCTCCTACCATCAAATTTTGAACAGGATTTGAAGATCTTGAGGTCATCCTCGGGAAATCCTCGTTCGTGGTAATGAAGATTGCCGCTCCAGAAATACATGAGCCATCTGCAGAATTCAACCTGAACTACCCTCAAGACTCCTTTACCTACAAGAAGTCTAAAACTACTACCGTCGTGGCACTCGCCAATCCTACTAGCCCCGCTGCTGCTAAGTGGAAATAAGTGATGATTATTGTGGATTCGACTGAGGGATTAACTATCCCACCACCCGTGTTTGAAATCGGATCAAGTTCAAGGACTGTACCGCTTACCCGAACTCAAAGCAGTAACCGTAATAGAAAAATTTTGGAGGGTCATTAAAGCTCAGACTCTCAAGGAGCCACCCGTTGAGAAGAAGCTTCATCAAGTTGAAGAAGTGTTCATTCTGCGAGGAAGTAGATTCCATCCTCTGATAGATAACAAGGGATATGAGAGTGTCCAAAAGATCTTTGTCGCATTACCGTCACTTCATGGTCACGGTGAGGAGAGAAAGAAGTTCACTCCTACCACTCAAGTTAGTGCAGTTTTCAGAAGGCTTACTACCAAAAAGGGATGTTCGGTTAGCGAGTTACTTAAACGAGTGGGAGTGGCAATTTCTCCTCGCATGAGGAAGGAAATTTTGAAGGATGTCAAATCTGCCAGACAATCCCACAAGACAACTGGACTGCCACCTACTCGCATCCCCGTTTGATTTCATTTAGGGAATAGAGTTGATACCACAGTGATCACTACTAATTATACTGCTACCAAGACCGCGGGCGGTTTACCAGTTAAGTCAATATCGCGTCCAAAAATCTTACCCGTTGCCCATCATAGAGACCTTCCTACAATCCCAAAGACAAAGACAAGACAATTACCTAACACTGTAGTCCGTCTACACCACGGGGAGCATACTCTCCCTCAACATACCAATGTTTCTACTAAGACGCTCTGTCCGGAGACATCATTGTCAAAAAAGAAAAAGGTATGGGTACCTAAGGTCGCCGCACCGATACAGTCCAATGAGCCCGCAATACAAAAATAGGAAATGAAACCAGTGTCTGTAATATCTAATATCGTCGCGACAATAGCCAACGAGATGGACGAATAAATAGAGTATGTCCATCAGGGTCCTCGAGATCATAAAGCCATCAAGAGATCAATAATTAAGGAGAAAGTTAAGAAACTCTGGATCAAGATTTCTAAGTTAGCTCAAGAATACGGAGTTTTCGTCGATAGCGACAATGAAAACTTTGATTACAATGATTACTTGGAGGAGGATTTCATGCATGTCCATGTGATGGAAACTAGAGCCACCACATCTGCGCGCAAGGCTCAACCACACACCGACGAGAATGCCGTAGATGAGCTACGTAGGGTTATCCTCCTAAGGGATGAGCAAGTTAGTCTATTAGAAAAAAAGAATAGAAGAGACGACTGCAGCTATGACCACCATGGCCACCATTCTGGGGCAATCACAATCACTGTAATTGGCTTCTCCTGAGATTAATCAGCCAGAAATCATACAAATTATAGATGAAAGAAGAGAGGCTACTTCAGCTAACAAAGATGAGCAACGAAAGAAAGATTCTTCATCAAGTACCATGTCAGAAAATGAGTTCAAGCAAAAGGTTGAACAAGTGCGGGAGCGTTTAACTGAATCTAAGGGTGGTGCATTGGTTCTAAAGGGTAAACCTTACTCGAAGGAATTCGATGTCGTGCCTTTTCCCAAGGGTTTTGTGCCCCCAAACTTCAAGATATTTGATGAGACTGGAAATCCTAGACAGCATATAACACATTTCTGAGCCAGTTGTGGCAACACGAGAAATAATGAAGCTCTACTCTTCCAGCAGTTCGTCAGCAGCTTGTCAGGAATTGCTTTCCACTTGTACGCTGACTTGCCCAACGGGTCAGTCAAA
The DNA here is from genome assembly GCA_002079205.1 of Phalaenopsis hybrid cultivar. Lineage (NCBI taxonomy): Eukaryota > Viridiplantae > Streptophyta > Magnoliopsida > Asparagales > Orchidaceae > Phalaenopsis > Phalaenopsis hybrid cultivar. The sequence continues at coordinate 91,812 of JXCR01130022.1, forward strand.
ACATTCTCCGTGTTGGAACAACTTCTTGTGAAAATATTTATCAGGGCACAACACCATGTGTCTATTAGAGAGTTCATGATGGAAAAGAAAAAGCCTAGTGAAACCTTGGTAGACTATATTTTGAGGTGGAGAAACCTTAGCAGAAATGTGAACCTTAGCTACAGGAACATCATGTGATTGAAATTTTACTCAGGAGCATTCGTAGGCCAGTAGCTTTCATTCTTAAGGGACTCACCATCAAGTCCTTCGAGAAGCTACTCAGTAAAGCTAGCAGTCTTCAAGATAAAATAAAGCACATGGAGCCAAATCAAAAGGCTAAGGTGACCAGAGTGTTAGAAAAGAAATCAAAAGTAGTAGCGACCATCGACAAATGAAAGCAATCGATAAAGATATATGCAGAAGAGCATCGCCAGTCTTTGTCACAGTACTCTTAGAAATAGAATAGTCAATCCAACCAGCGGCCGCCTCAAGACGGATCACCTCGAACAAGGGATAAAAGAATATCCTTGTCGGAGTGACAAAAAATTGTGTATTCTTTCAAGGATGAAGCTATACCTAAAATATTCATGAGTCTGATGAAGAAGCAAAATTCAAACTACCTGATCCAAAGAAGCCCGATGAGGTGGATAAAAAGAATTAACCAAATTATTGCCCATACCACAGGTTGCTTGGGCACACTACAGAAAAATGTTTCATCTTTAAAGACTGGCTCGAGAGAAACTTCAAGGAAGAGAACATAACAATCCTGAAAGATATTTAAAAGAACCTGAAAAAGGTTCCATAAACATGATTTCGACTGAGCCAATCTCCCCAATTGGTCTGTATGTTGGAATAGATGGATGGAGTACAACTTGGTATGAACTCAAGAGGGTCCTTAATCAAATACATGATTCATTGAAACAAGCTTCTACAAATATCGAAGAAGGATGGAATGAGGTTTAGAGCAGAACACCCAAGAAAATACAGAACAAGATCTAGTCTACGTCAAAACAAGCCTCCATTCAAAGTCCGCAACATACCAAGCCTGAGATGAAGGTTTCGTCAGGAGAGTCGTCATCGTTAAGGACAAAGAAGAAGAAAAAAAGAGTCACTACAAAGATTGATAACACGGGGGGTAGGATAGGGACTGCCTCTACTAGATTGGTTGTCTCGGATTTGGAGAAGAAAATCCTCGAACCCTTGATTTTGTATGATTATCTTTTTGACCTTTTGAGATCTTATGAATATAATGATTGTGATTTTGGCTATGTTTTAACTATTTCTAGTGATAACATAACTGATTATGACCGATCTAGCTTCGATCTTGTTCCCCAAATTGATCGTCAAATCGTACTCGAGTCCGATGAACTCCTTCTCAATTCCAAAGAAGACATCAATAAAACCGCTTACGGCAACACCAATAACGAGGAGCCAATTTTCGAGCATCATGGTACACTACTTGACATCAATTTAGATCTTTTTGACGAAGAGGAAATGACACCAAAAGATTCAACAATGATATCTCAAGAAGAAGAAATCACAGAAATTAACTTAAGGAGTGGAAAAGTGTTACCACCAAGAACAACTCCAACAGACAAAGGAAAATTAATAATGACTCCAGAAGAGATACCCCCACTTCCACAAGTGGAAGAACCACATGATAAAGATAAAATCGGAGGATCATACAAAGTAGACTAAAACGTGCTAGCTCATCGTAGGAAGTTTCCGGCCCAAGTAAGCATCTACAATGCTCTATTCTTGTCAAAGGAGATGAGAGATTCTCTGGTTACGGCTTTGCTTGACCCAGAAATTTTCTTAGTTTAGTTGGCCAACACATCCTTAGATGAAGTTTGCTTGTTGTAAAAACACTCAGGGGTAACCTTCACAGAAGAAGACTTGTTGTTCGGTACCGCCGACCACAACCGTCCACTCTACATCTCCGTCAACATGGGCAGATTTGTGTTATTCAGAGTTTTAGTGGATCCTAGAGCATCTCTTAACTTGATGAGCCTACAGACAGTGGCCTATTTAGATATTGAAGCTCAAGAGCTTACGACCGATAAGATGATGTTAAGAGGATTCAAGAAAGAGCCCTTGGATCAATTACAAATAAGATGATGTTAAGAGGATTCAACCAAAAGGGAGAAAGAGCCCTTGGATCAATTACATACATACGAAGGTTAGAGAACTCTTGACAACCACTAAATTTCATATCATCGATTTTGAGACCTCCTTTAACGATCTATTGGGTCGACCGTGGATTTTTTAGAACAATATGGTTCCATCATCTCTACACCAATGCATCAAATATTGCAAAGATGGTCAAGAAAATTGCATCAAGGAAGACCTACAACCATCTTCAGTCCATGAAGTTGGTATCAATGAAGATGTTGCCTACTACGCGCCTCAAAAGAAGTCTGTCTTATCTCATGACGTTATCACAAACAAAGATGAAGATTCAGAAGACTCACAAAGAGGAGGCCATTCAACTCCGCTTCAGCGATCATCCACCACTCCCTTATAATGAGAAGGTGAAAGGTCTTTTAGTTCGCCCACCTGAGGTCAAGGCCGGGAACGTGGATGAGGAAAGATCAATTTAATTGTTGAAAGGACTAGGAAAACTATCAACATTGGTGATGAAGACAGTTCTGAAGACAAAATAATGATGACAAGACGAAAGAGACCTCAGTACGAGATATCCTTACAAGATACATAAAATAATGAATGTGAAACAATATATGATCGAATAAACCACTATGTGAATGCTATGACCCTCACCCCGATTCTCCCTTGAAAGGTCGAGAGTTTAGAGGTCAAGGAAGTCCGTAGTGTTGGTTCAAAATTGATCAAATTTTACTGTGCTCCTACCTCTACTGAGCTTGAAAACATGTAAATTTGGATGATGATTCTAATGAATTAATGGAATTGCCTTTTTGTTACTTCTCGCCTTGTGTTCAAAAGTTAATTCAACAAGGACACTTACCAAAACAAATGCCAGATAAATTTTAACTTTTTTGAAAATTTATGGAATGGTAAAAGTCAAACTCCAAATTCAAAAGAGGGTCTTGGATTTGGCATAGTTGGACCAGTTGATGATTCTGAATTTTGCATGGTTGTTACTGGTGAGTCAGAGGAGGATTGCCTCGATATAGAAATGAATATATCGATCAACGGATAGAAGATGCTCCACCAGAATTTGAGGAGGAAATTAAATCTATTGTTGATGAATTAAAAGAGATTAACGTCAAGACTGGAGAACAACCTCGACCCACATTTATAAGTTCTCTACTCAATGACAAAGAATCTGTAAAATTTATCAAACTATTAACAGAATTCAAAGATTGCTTCATATGGAGCTACAATGAAATGACAAGACTGTCAGTAGAGGTTGCAGTCCATATACTTGGGGTGGATAAGAGTATAGCCCTAGTAAAACAAGCTCCGAAGAGAATGCGCCTCGAAATAGAACAACAAGTCATCATCGAGGTGAAGAAATTGATAGACGCCAACTTTGTTAATGAGGAGCAGTACCCTATATGGTTGGCTAATATTGTACCTGTTAAGAGGAAAAATGGACGGATCTGTGTTTGTGTCCACTTCAGAGATTTGAACAAGGCATGTCCAAAAGACGAGTTTCCACTACCTATACCAGAGATGATGGTGGAACTTCAACCATGTCCAAAAGATGAGTTCCCACTACCTATACCGGAAATGATGGTGGACATCGCTTCAACACATGTGCCTTCATGGACGGATCGTCGGGATACAACCAAATCAAGATGGCTCCTGAGGATGCATCGCTACATGAGTTCCCACTACCTATACCGGAGATGATGGTGGACATCGCTTCAACACATGAAATTTTCTCTGTGGATGGATTGTTGGGATACAACCAAATCACGATGGCTCCCGAGGATGCAGCACTTACAGCCTTCAGAACACTGATTGGATTTTTCTGCTACACAATGATGTCATTTAGCCTAAAGAATGCTGGAGCAACAAATCAGCGTGCAATGACAAAGATTTTTTACATCCTCATTCACAACCAAGTAGAATGCTACGTGGATGATTTGGTCATCAAAAGTAAACAAAAAATAGATCATCTGTATGATTTGAGGATTGAGTTCGAAAGGTTACGACGATACAACCTTAAAATGAATCCCTTAAAGTGCGTCTTTGGCGTTACCTCCGAGAAATTTCTAGGATTCCCTGTCCATCATCGGGGAATCGAGATTAACTCGGATAAGATTAAAACTATCTTGAAAATGCCTCACCCTAAAACCTTGAAACAACTACGTTCCTTACAAGGGAATTTTTCATATCTGAGACTCTTTATTTCTAATCTCTCAGGTAGGTGTCAGCCTTTCTCAGCATTAATTAAAAAGGATGCCAAATTTTTTTGGGAAGACAAATGCCAGCGGGCCTTTGAGGACGTCAAACTATATTTAATGACACCTCTTATCTTGGCAGCGCCTATCCCATGGAAACTGTTGATACTAGATACCGTACTGTAGATGACTCTCTCGGAGCCCTCTTAGCCTAAGTCAATGATGAGGGTAAAGAAAATACGCTCTACTACTTCAGTTGTTGCCTAATACCGACAGAGATAAGGTTTCCACTTATTGAAAAGCATTGTCCGGCGTTAATTTTTGGAGCCCAAAAGCTTTGACATTACATGCTTTCTCATAAGATTACCCTGATCTCGAAAGTTAATCCATTGCAATATTTGATGACCCAACCAACACTCTCTAGACTTCTAGTTAGATGGTAAATTATCTTATTGCAATTTGATATATCTTTTGTTCCCCTCTGTGCTATCAACGGACAGATACTAGCAGACTTTCTAGTTGTATGCCCACTGCTAGCTGTGTCCTCTCTCAATGACGAGTTACTAGACAAGAAAATATTACAAATGAAATTATCCAGTGCACAACACTGGGAGATGTACTTTGATGGCGCTGCGTCGGTCAGAAAAGATAAAAGATTAGGTACAGTTATACCAGGCAAAGAAGGAATTGGTTTGATCTTTATCATGCCAGATAAGGGTATGTTGACGTTCTCATACCACTTGATAGAGTCGTGCACCAACAATGAAGTAGAATATGAAGCTTTAATCAGCGGGTTGGAAATGACAATCTCAATGGATATAACAAACATTGCCATTTATGGCAACTCCCAACTCTTCAACCAGCAAGTCGTCGGACAATACAAAATTTTGAAACCAAGATTAGCAGAATACCATAAGTACACGATGAAGCTCCTGGAGCAGATTCATGATGTAAAATTTAACTGGATTCCTAGTGGAGATAATTCCCACGTCGACGCTTTAGCAAAACTCGCTAAGGAAATGGCGTGTCCCCCGAAAGATTTCATTGAAGTCACAGTGCAAGAAATACGAGTCTTGTCTCGGATCAACTTTGAAACTCTACACAAGCTTGGAAAAGAAGAAACAATAAATACAGGTGCAAACATCAACAAAGATTGGCGCAAGTCATTAATAGAATATTTACATACTGGAAGCTGTCATAAAACAAGTCTGAGGCGCACTACATCACAAGAAGGGCTATGTCTTAAGCCCTGATGGGAAATATTCTCTACAGAAGATCATTCAACCAGATGTGGCTACGGTGTTTGAGCAGAGCTGAAGCACGGAATATCGTCAAAGAGGTACATGCTGAATTTTGTGGCGCTCACCAGTTAGGGCCGAAAATGAAATTTAAGATCAAAATACCCGGGTATTATTGGTCAGCAATGATGTTTGATTGCATGGATACATCGAGAAGATATCACCAATGTCAAGTGCATGGGGTGGTCTTACACTAGCCTCCGAATGTACTACACCCAACTGTTGTCTTGTGGCCATTTGAGTGTTGGGACACGTACATAATAGGTCCGATAGGCCCTCCATCTTTCAAAGGTATACTTGCCGCTATAGATTACTTCTCTAAATGAGCAGAGGCAGTATCGTTACGTGAGGTTATGACACAGCACGCCCTTTAATTTTTTAAAAGCCAAATCGTCTATCGTTTCAGAGTACCGTAAAGAATAATTTCTGGCAATGGGACAATCTTCAGAAGTACAAAGATCAACAATTTCATCAAAAGACATGGGATAAATTGGAGATAATCTATAATTTACTATCCCAGAGCAAATGGTCTGGTTTAGGCTTTCAACAAAATACTGGTACAAATTTTGAAGAAAACACTGGATGAAAACAAAAGGGATTGGCACAACAAACTATTAGAAGCCTTATGGCCTTTGGATGATTTTCAGGACTCCCACTCAGTGTACATCTTATATGCTCGTGTATGGATCTGAGGATGTGCTACCGCTATAAATCCAGACACCATCTCTCAGAGTCGTCGTTGCCAAGAAACTGACAATGGAAGAAAGTGCAAAACTCAGACTTGAAGAACTGGAGAGTCTCGAGGGAAAAGGACTAGAAGCACAACAATATTTGGAGCTTTAACAGGCAAAGATGGTACAAGCCCATGAGAAATTGGTCCGCCCAAGGAAATTTAAAGTTGGTCACCTCGTACTTGTGCTCAAAAGGCCTATTCTTGCACGCCGCAAAATAGGTGGAAAATTCGAGCCGATCTGGGAGGGGCCATTTGTCATTGAAAAGGTCTATACAGGAGGAGCCTGTCAGTTAGTGGACTTCCAGGGTGAAAGACCCATGTTACCAATAAATGGACAATATCTGAAAACTTATTATGCAAACTAACGCCGATTGCCTCTACTTGCTTTGAAACTTTTGAAACTTTGATTGTTTTAGGGTTATCTATGTGGCCAAATGTCTATGTCTGGGTCCAAATTTTGTAATTAACCTCAATATAATGAAAATTTTTTAGAAAGAAATTTTAAACTTCAAATTTTCTTCTTTCCACTTTTGAGTATAATGTTCAACTAAATTAAACAAAACTCATACATAAAATAAACAATTCATTTCACCAAAACAACCTAAAATTTACTTTAATAAATACTTTGTTTTGTTCTTGTTCTTGACAAGTTTTGGGCCACTGACATTTTCCTGTCGACTGCAGAAAAATGTCGGGACAGAGGTTAATCTTTGCTTTTCAGGATGGCTGGAGCCTCACACTAAATGAGAAGATGACACCGCAGTGGGGTACCATAGACTTCAACATGGATTTTAACCAGGCTGACATGGACTATAAAGGTCCTCTCATGGATGTAGTCAGTTACCAAGAGAAAGATGGATTGCCTTCACTACTGAGAGTGACCGCTAAAGATAATGTATCATACAAAGGCAAGAACATGATAATAGAGCAAGATCTGATGGAAGGGCCCAGCTGTCTGCCCTCCATGGTAGCTACACTAGTCAGGGGACTAGTAGCCGCCAATAACCAATGACTGCCAAGTACTTCGCTTCGTAGAATGCAACGCAGGAACGCCATCCACAAGAAGCAGAGAGCTTTTCTACGACAAGAACGTAGACGTCAAAGAGAGACGAACAACTTGCTCACCCCTATTCCAGAGGGGCACATTTATGATCCAGACCAGAAAGAAACTTCTACTAGCCTACCCACCACAGATGAAGAACCAGGGTTTATGACAGAGTCAGATACACTTTCAGTTTCAAATGTCTTATGCAAGGGTTTCCCGATGTGCAACATTGAAATACCAGTCGGGACATCAGCCACGGGCACATTCATAGAATGTATAAATTGCAATGTTCTACATTTATAGCATTTCAGTACATTGGAAGTGTATACTTCAAGCACCAATGGGTGTTAGACTTCAGATTTTATGATAGATGATCCATATGTCCCATTGTGGACAGATCAGTATGTACCATGGAGTCCAGGGTCGTACATCCCGTTAGAGGCCGGGCCTCATGTTCCAGATCAACCAATGTCAGTTCGGGTTCCTGCTAATGCTCGAAGGAACGAACGCCCGTGATAGCTGTCAAACTTTGGTATGATAGAGTACTACAAGATAAGTAAAGTAAATAAAAGAGAATTCGAGTTTTATAATTAAATTCAGAGAAAGTTCATCAATATATTGGAAGGCCTGGAGCTGTATACTAGGGTTTTCTCCAAAAGTGATGAAAGAAGCATTCTGGAATGTATATTTGATTTAAGAGATAGAGGCTAAGTGGGCCTTCTCATGGAAAGAACATATTCTGAGCCAAAGAAATGGATGAGAGGAAAAGGAAGAATCACCATCTAGTACGGCTGGTGTTACAACTTCATAAATGACAGATAGAGGAATCCGCTTGGGATCCTCAGACACGATCAAGTAGATCCGCTACCGTCAATGATAAAGTGGATTATAAAAAGAATGGTCAAATTGAATATTCTACCTGCTACCTGCATTACCAATATTTGTATTATCAATATCTATGAAGAGGGTGATTGCATTCCTCCACACATTGATCATCATGATTTTGTGAGGCCCTTCTGCGCGGTCTCATTTATGAGCAAGAACAATATTTTATTTGGGAAAGAAATTGATGTCGTTGGCTTTGGTGAGTTCAGAGGTTCTGTAGAGATTCCTCTACCAGTCGGTTCAGTACTCATTCTTAAAGGCAAAGGTCCAGACGTTGTCAGACATCGCATTCCAAGGGTACGACATCGTAGGGTGTCTGGGACTTTCCGCAGGATTGATGATAGAAAAATGCCATATGGATTCCAGCTGGACCCAAAACTAGAAGATCTACTACCGTACGAGTTATGAGAGGGTTATACCTGTAAGTACATGTGAAGGGAACTCTTATCCTAAAGCATCTCTTAGAAGGTCTGCTTGATCAGGAGCTCGTCATACCAAGTACAGACGGTTAGAGGGTTCACTTTTTTTTTTAGCAACATGATATGTATCTGATATATTTAACCTACAATGAATTCATAGCATGAGATCTTCTGAATGTATTTTGACATGGACTATATATTGTACCTTTCGAGGCGTTAGCCTATGTTCGATCTGTGACATCTCTTTATTGATGTAGATTAATGAATTTTTTTCTCAGGAATGTGCCTTTTTGTCAGTTGCCTTTTTGTGCGATGGATGAAAGCCACGAACCGCACATTGGTTCAGAATTTCAATGAATAAAGAATGAAACAACAAATCTTTAACAATAAATAAAATTTAAATAAAAATAATCACCAATGAATTAACAACAAAACAAATTTCTTTTAAAAAAAATCAACCAATTAAAATTAAAACTTTAAAGACATATTTTGAAAAAATAAATGTGATTAAATCATGTTGAGTGGATTCTCTCTTTTTCAGAGTTTCTTACTCTTTGTGCACGGAGCATAACCATCTTTATCTGGATTAACTCTCTTCACATCCCCACGGAATTTTGCATTCTACACAAAACTTCACAAAGCTCTACAAATCTTCTTCAATAAAATCAACATTTCCACATGACACACTTTTACAAATTCAACACCACATGCTCTTTGTAAATTTCAATTCTTCTTTTGAGTCACTACCTCAATTCTGATTCTCATCTTTCGAGGTTGATACCTAAATTTCAACTCTCTTCTTGGAATTGATACCTAAATTTCAATTCTCCTTTTGATTCTGTCCTAATTTTTTATTCTCATCTTTCGAGGTCGATACCTAAATTTTAACTCTCTCCATATGATTGATACCTAAATTTTAAATCTCATCTTTGAATCAATATCTAAATTCTGATTCTCATCTTTCAAGGTCGATACCTAAATTTCGACTCTCTCCTTAAGATTGATACCTAAATTTCGAATCTCATCTTCGAATCAGTACTTAAATTCTGATTCTCATCTTTCGAGGTCGATACCAAAATTTTGACTCTCTCTTTGAGATTGATACCAAAATTTCAAATCTCATCTTTGATTCAGTATCTAAGTTCTGGTTCTCATCTTTTGAGGTCGATACCAAAATTTCGACTTTCTTCTTGGTATTGGTACCTAAATCTCAATTCTTCTTCGAATCAGTACCTAAATTCTGATTCTCATCTTTCGAGTTCGATACCTAAATTTTGACTTTCTCCCTGGAATTGATACCTAAATTTCAATTCTCCTTTCGAATCAGTACCTAAATTCTCATTCTTATATTTCGAGGTCGATACTTAAATTTCGACTCTCTTCTCAGAATTGATACCTAAATTTCAATTCTCCTTTCGAGTCAGTACCTAAATTTTGATTTTCATCTTTCAAGGTTGATACCTAAATTTTGACTCTCTTCTAGGAATTGATACCTAAATTTCAATTCTCACATTTTCGAGTCAGTACCTAAATTCTGATTCACATCTTTGAGATCGATACTTAAATTTCGACTCTCTCCTTGAGATTGATATCTATATTTTAAATCTTAATTTTGAATCAGTACCTAAATTCCGATTCTCATCTTTCAAGGTTGATACCTAAATTTTGACTCTTTCCCTGACATTAATACCTAAATTTCAAATCTCATTTTTGAATCAGTACCTAAATTCTGATTCTCATCTTTCGAGGTCAATACCTAAATTTTGACTGTCTCTCTGAGATTGATACCTAAATTTCAAATCTCATTTTTGGATCAGTACCTAAATTTTTATTCTCATCTTTTGAGGTTAGCACCTAACTTTCGACTCTTCCTTTCTTTTCGAAATTGATACTTAAATTTCAATTCCCACCTCGGGGTCAGCACTTGCGTATTGATTCCCATCCTATACAAATCTCTAAAATTTCATAACTCAAAATCCACTCTCCAATCCTCAGCAAGAGTTCGTACTTCTTGACTTCCGGGTCTGTTGACTTAGGAGTTTGTATTAGTTTTTGTTAATCTGATCGGTCAACGCTAATATGCGCGGCGTGCTTGCCCAGCACACCACATCTGTTGGGGGTCCATTTGTTGACCTAACTTTTGGTTGAGGCCCAGTTTTTCCTCTTTAGTAGCCTAAGGTCTAGCCATAGGACTTTCTTATGGACTATTCTTAGAAAACTAGACAAGGAACCCTCACCATTAGAAATTTTAAACTCTTATGTACTCAACTTGAAGTTCCACATATTGGTCCTAACCTCTAGCACTTAGTAGGTTAGGTCACTATGGGGGAAACTCAAGATGAGTCCCCCTTAGAACTGGTTGACCTTAGGGTTGACCCTGGGTGTTGGTCTAGGGCTAAGGCTCTCACTTACAATCACTTACACTCATAATCACTCACTACCCTAAATCCAAAATTTCTAGGCTCTGGTCCCTTGATACATTTGGGAGACTCATGTTAGGTGGTCTCCTAAACCCATTAACCTTGGGCTAGGGTTTGGCTAAGATCACTACATAGAGGACCTAAATGGGGTTCCATTGGTCCATGGCTTATTGATGGTGGTTGGTACCTTAACTCTACCAAGACACCCAACCTAGCCTTTTGCCCCTAAATTTCGCCAAATTACCTAAATACCTTTGGGATTTCAAATTTCCCCAAAATCTCCGAATCTAGACAAAATACCCAAACTTGTTCAAAAATCATTTCAAACACCTTGAAAACACCAAAATTACCCAAAATCCCCAAATTACCAAAATACCCCTCTTGGGCCAAAAATTTCAAACAATTTTATAAAATCCTAAAAATTCCCAAAACCTCTCAAATACTCCCAATTTTATTTTCCTCAACTATCACATGACCCAATTTGACAAATTTAACTATCCTAGATCTAAACCGCCAAATTGCCCTTTAAAGACCCATATTTTCTCCAAATCACCTCAAATGTCTATCTAATTTGTCTCAATTTCCCAAATTTCAATTCTAAACTCAAATTCACTCTTCATATGACCAATGAATAACAAATCTAAGCTCAATTGATCCATGATTTGAGCCCAATTTTGATTTAGATCAAAAACACAATTTTGGCCCTATGACTTGGTTCCACCAAATTGAACCCATAGCCCACTCAATTGGCGACAATTTATGTTGAAAAATCATCATAACATCTCTACACATAAAATTTCACCTTCAATTGGCCTTGTTAGGACCTCAATTTCATTTGATTTCAACCTAAGTCCAAAATCCCAAAATTTGCCCCAAATTGACCATGTCTTAAAATTTCACCAAATTCAGGGCCTTAACCCCAAAATTTCTACTCCATCCCTTCATAAAAAATCTTCACAACATCTCCCTTGATCATGTGGACTATTCAATTTGAACTTATCCCATGTCTAGGCCAACCTAAACCCATGTCTAGTTCAACATGCCCAAATTGGCCAAATTTAAAAAATCCCTCAAATTGACCTACCAATTGAACTCAAAATCAATTCAATTCTCACCGAAAATCTTCATAACAATCATCTACACAAATTTGACAAATCAATTGGGTCACTTGACATGAAAAACCTAGCCCAAAATCAAACTTTGATCACTTGAACCCACATTGAACTTATGCATTAAAGATGGCCTAACTACCCCAAAGTCACCAAATTAACTCTACCTCAGCCATTGGTTAGACCCTAAGACTGAGCCAAAACCCATCTAACCACATAAACTAAGCCATGGATTGAAGGTCCCATATATTAATGGATTTCATTTGATTTTTACTTAAGCTTAGGATTTTTTTGCCAAAATTAAACCTCAATCCAATAAATTGCTATGACATGATCCCGTGGGTTCCCTGAGCTCCTAGCTACCTCCCCCTGGCCGGCTGGCCAGACTAGTGGCCAAAAAATAGCCAAACTGAGAGCCACCCCCATGAAGCTTCACCCAAATCAAACCTAGAGGGCAGGTCATCCAAATTAAAATGTAGAGCTCCTCAGCCCTCTACCTAAGCACCATAGAGAACCCAAACTTGTGCCTTGAGAGCCACCCCATGGCCATTTTTATAAAAACTCACCTCCACGGCCATGATATGGGTGCTAAAAATTTTCTTAGAGAGATCTTCGCAAATCACTCACAAAGCATCCTTGAGACCTCCACAGCCCATTCCAATCACTCCACTGCCTTAACTCCCCCTATGTAACCCAAATTTTGAGCTTGAAAATTAGGGCAGAAACCGGACATCACTGAAAACTCCACTAAAATTCAATTGATTGTGCCCACACATTCACAACAGTAAGAGAAGACATAGCCCCATAAAATTATCCTCTGAAATAGCCTCCACCATAGCTCTAGACCAACACCTCAAAATCGAGCTTGATCGAATTCATACCTAGGCCTTACACCGCAACAAGAGGCTTAATCCCTAGCCTCCTTGGACCCTAAAGAACGTGCCAAGACCCTCTGATTGCAGCTTCACTTCTCAGAGCAAAGGTATAAAACTTCTCATTCTCCTAAGCCTATTTTGACTCTCCATTTGATTAAGCTTAATTTAATTACATGATTGTCGTATGAATATGTTCGTCTCACTTAAACGAGTCGATAGGATCAAACCTAAAGTGATTTGGTTGAGTCTAGGCTAAGATCTTATGGTCTTAGTGTGGAAGGTGATGAGATCACTCTATCGGGGACGATAAGGAGGAGCCGTCCAATCACGCTTGTATCGGATGGACGGAGGAGATCATGTCAGACAGAGCTTCGGAATAGTCAGCGCTGAGGTGGATGGTGACGTAAAATGGGAGCGCGCCGCGTAGAGTTTGGACCTGCCTAGGATCTACATCACGCTGTGCTGTTTAAAGAGATAAATAGGGATTTTTACTATTTATTTAAATACCCCTAACTTCAAAAATTCATATCTTGGTGTAGAAAAATCACAAGAATAAAAAAAAATACCCACTTACTCAGTAAACAGAGGAGAATAATGTAGAAATAATTTGAAGTCCATTTGATAAATATTTTATTTTTAATTTATTAAATACAGATTTGAATGTTTTGATTCTCAATGAATATTGACACTTCACCATTGCTTGAAATTTTAACATGTTATATCCTTTGTCAAGGAAAACATCCTCTTTCCAGAGTCATAGGAAGTCTCTAGACAGAGATCTATATTTTTCAAATTTATGCACATTATTTGCTTAAATTAATCATGGAAATTAGCATGTTGATTAGAAAATTCAAATAAAATTTTGTAAGCTTTATGATGACCAGGGAACCTTTTGGAAAATTTTTCATGAGTCAAGTCATTAAAAATACACCTAATTTTCACAAACACTAAATCACTAAGATAATTAATTTTGGAAAATATAAACATCAAAATGACTTGAGTGTTGATCTCCACTATTCTCTAAGATCCAGAGAACTCGTCATAAAAATGTCAAAACATTTTGAGTACATTTGACGGTCTAAACTGATTTTTCAAGTTAAATATCTTTTTTGGCACTTAAATGATTTTTTTAATCAAAATATAACTCAAGAATTTATAAACACTTATTTTTTGAGTTCTCTGTGATCACGGGTATTTTATAAAAATAAAATGATATTTTAAATAAATACTTCATTTCTAGCCTATTTTTAAATATTTAAAATAATTAAAAAATTCATAAAAATCACAAAAATAATAAAACTCATGGAATGTTCTAAATTGCTTTCTAATCAATTAGTAACATTTACAATATTTTTCCTAATTTTTTAACTAAAGAAACTGAATTTCAAAGTTTAAAAGTAATTTTTAAAGCCTAAAAATTAGTTTTCACTAAACTAATTCTAATAAATGAAATAAAATTGAAAAAAATATGTTAAGTCTTCTTCTCTGACTTCTCTGACCTCAGGGAGACTTTTCAAAGATACAAAACTTAATTTTCCCCATTTAAAACATTTTATATTTAATAAATACTCTAGAACTTAGAATAATTCTTAAAATTCAGATAAAATTCAAACAATCATGAAATTTGTTTCAAATGCTTCTCTACTCGAAACCTACCTCTAATAAAAATTTCATGGAATTAGGATTTACCTTGGTGAAGTTAGGAATTTTCTTTGAAAAATCCTATTTTTGCACAAAAAAAATTATATAAAATCAATTAGGTTTTTAAAAACCATATTTTCTCCTCTAATGTATTAATTGACCCATGAATGAGGTAGGATAAAAATTTCGAAGTCATTTGAATTGAATTTGACATATTATGAAGTTTTAGAGCCTTAAGGGAAAATGTGTAATTTTGGAAATTTAGCCTTAATTAACATTTAGGCTTAATTCAAGAAGGAAAATGGGTAACTTCTTATCTTAATCAATTTATTTGATGTTTGAAGAATAAGGGGCTAAGTGGCAGAAACCAACCTCACTTTCTTAATTGAAAAGATAAGTTAATAGATTTCTAAATTAGTAAAATTTGGAAGTTTCTTAAAATAAAATGAACCTAGGGCTTAGGGGTATGACTTTTAAAGTCAATAATTAATCAATTTAATAACCCTANGAATACTACAAATGGAATTTTCTAGAGCATAGCGCTGGAAAATGTACTTCGATGGTGCTTCTTCAGCCGCAAAAGACAAGGGATCAGGCACAGTTATACCTGGCAAGGCAGGGATCAGTTTGATCTTTATTACGCCAGATAAGGGTATGTTAAGGTTTTCATACCACCTGACAGAGCCGTGCACCAATAATGAAGCAGATTATGAAGCTTTAATCACTGGATTGGAATTGGCAATCTCGGTGGATATAATGAACATTGCCATTTATGGTTACTCTCAACTTGTCATCTAGTAAGTCACCAAACAATACAAAATTTTGAAACCAAGATTAGCAAAATACCATCAGTACGTGATGAGGCTCCTGGAGCAGATTCCTGAGGTGACTTTCTAACGGATTCCTCAAGGAGATAATGTTCATGCCGACGCTTTAGCAAAACTCACTAAGGAAATGGCGTGTCCCTCGGAGGATTCCATCGAAGTCACGGTTAAGGAAGACGAGTCTTGTCTCGAAATGACTTCAAAACTCTACACAAACTTAGAAAAAAGAAACAATAAATACAGTTGCAGACATCAATGAAGATTGGTGCAAGCCATTAATATAATATTTGCATACTGGAAAGCTATCAGATGACAAGTCTGAGGTGCACTGCATCAGAAAAAGAGCCATGTCTTACACCCTGGTGGGAAATGTTCTCTACAAAAGATCGTTCGACCAAATGTGGCTATAGTGTTTGAGCAGAGCCGAATATTGTCGAAGAAGTACATGCCGGATTGTGTGGTACTTACTAGTCGGGACCAAAAATGAAAATGAAGATCAAAAGACTCGGGTATTAACAGCAATGATGTCCGATTGCATGGATACAGCAAGAAGATGTCACCAATGTCATGTGTATGGGTTGGTCTTACACCAGCCTCCGAATGTACTACACCCAACTGTTGCCTCATGGCCATTCGAGTGTTGGGGCACATACATAATAGGTATGATAGACCCTCCATCTTCTAGAGGGCACAGATTCATACTTGCTGCTATAGATTACTTCTCCAAATGGGCAGAGGCAGTATCGTTACATGAGGTTACGGCACAGCACGTCCTTCAATTTTTCAAAGGTCAAATTGTCTACCCTTTCGGAGTACCGCGAAGAATAATCTCTGATAGTGGGACAGCTTTTAAAAGTACGAAGATCAAAAATTTCATCAGAAGACATGGGATAGATTGGAGATACTCTACAATTTACTATCCTAGAGCAAATGGTCTGGCTGAAGCTTTCAACAAGACACTAGTAAAGATTTTGAAGAAAACACTGGATGAAAACAAAAGGGATTGGCATAACAAGCTGTTAGAAGCCTTGTGGGCCTACCGGACGACTTTTAGGACTCCCACTCAGTGTACACTTTCACGCTCGTGTATGGGACCGAGGCCGTGCTATCGCTAGAAATCCAGACACCATCTCTCAGAGTCGTTGTTGCCAACCAACTCACAACGGAAGAAAGCACAAAACTCAAACTTGAAGAACTTGAGAGTCTCGAGGGAAAACGATTGGAAGCACAGCAACATTTGGAGCTCTACCAGGCAAAGATGGTACAAGCACATGACAAATTGGTCAGCCCAAGGACATTCAAAATCGGTGACCTCGTACTTGTGCTCAAAAGACCTATTCTTGTTCGCCGCAAAATAGGTGGAAAATTTGAGCCAACTTGGGAGGGACCATTTGTCGTTGAGAAGGTTTATACAGGAGGAGCATACCAGTTAGTAGACTTGCGGGGTAAAAGACCCATGTTACCGATAAATGGACAATACCTAACAACCTATTACGCAGCCTGATGTCGCCAGCCTCCGCTTGCCTCTACTTATTTTGAAACTTTGAAACTTTGATTATTTTAAGGTTATCTATGTGGCCAAATGTCTATGACCGGGTCCTTTAACAATAAATGAAACACAGATAAAAAATAATTATAAATGAATAAATAACAAAATAATTTCTTATCAACCAATTAAAATTAAAACTTTAAAAATGCATTTTTTGAAAAATCAATTGTGATAAAAACAATAAGAAAATAAAACAAACCTGTTGAGTGGATTCTTCCGTTTTTGAAATTTTCTACTCTTTGTGCGCGCAGCACAACCATCGTTATCTACACTAACTCTGCACATCCTCGTAGAATTTCACATTCTGCACATGACTCCACAAAGCTCTACAAAGCTTCTTGAAAATCAACCTTCTCACGTACCGCACTACTGCAAATTCAACACCACAAGCTCTTTGTAAATTTTATATCACATCTTCAAATCAGTACCTAAATCCTGATTCTCACATTTTCGAATTGATACCTACATTTCAATTCTCTCATTTTTGAATTGATACCTACATTTCAATTCTCTCATCTTTAAAATTGATACCTACATTTCAATTCTCTCATTTTCAAATTGATACCTACATTTCAATTCTCTCATCTTTGAAATTGATACCTACATTTCAATTCTCATTTCTGAATCAGTCCTACATTTCTGATTCTTTACATTCGGAGTCGGTCCTTACATTCTGACGCTCTCTTTTGAGAATTGACCTACATTTCAATTCTCATTTCTGAATCAATCCTACATTTCTGATTCATTTACATTTGAGGTCAGTCCTTACATTCCGACTCTCTCTTTTGAGAATTGACCTACATTTCAATTCTCATTTCCGAACCAGTCCTACATTTCTGATTCTTTACATTCGGAGTCGGTCCTTACATTCTGACGCTCCTTTTTTAGAATTGAACTACATTTCAATTCTCATTTCTGAATCAGTCCTACATTTCTGATTCTTTACATTTGAAGTCGGTCCTTACATTCCAACGCTCCTTTTTGAGAATTGACCTACATTTCAATTCTCATTTCCGAATCAGTCCTACATTTCTGATTCATTACATTTGAAGTCGGTCCTTACATTCTGACGCTCCTTTTTGAGAATTGACCTACATTTCAATTCTCATTTCCGAATCAGTACTACATTTCTGATTCTTTACATTTGAAGTCGGTCCTTACATTCTGACGCTCCTTTTTGAGAATTGACCTACATTTCAATTCTTATTTCTGAATCAGTCCTACATTTCTGATTCTTTACATTTGAAGTCGGTCCTTACATTCCGACGCTCTCTTTTGAGAATTGACCTACATTTTAATTCTCATTTCTGAATCAGTCAAAGATTTCTGATTCATTACATTCGAGGTCGGACTTTACACTCTGACTCTCTCTCTCACTCTCTCTCTCACTCTCTCTCCTTTCGAGTTGATATTTGAATTTCAATTCCCACCTCGGGGTCAACACTTGCATTTTGACTCCCGTCCTTTGGAAATCTTTGAAATTTCATAACTCAAAGTCCACTCTCCAATCCTCAGCGAGAGTCCCTACTTCTCTACTTGATCAAGACTTAGGAGTTTGTATTGGTTTTTGTTGATCTCGCCGGTCAATGCCAATACACGCGGTGTGCTTTCCCAGCACACCGCACCTATTGGGGGTCCATTTGTTGACCTCATTTTTGGTTGAGGTTTAGTTTTTCCTCTTTAGTAGCCTGAGGTCTAGCCATAGGACTTTTCCTGTTGACTATTCCTAGAAAACTAGACATGGAACCCTCACCATTAGAAATTCCAAACTCTTCTCCACTCAACTTGAAGTTCCACATATTGTTCTCAACCTCTAAATACTTAGTAGGTGGGGTCACTGTAGGGGAAACTCAAGATGAGTCACCCTTAGGATTGCTGGACCTTAGGGTTGACCTTAGGTGTTGGTCTACAGCTAAGACACTCACTAAACTCATTTACACTCAAAATGACTCACTACCCTAAACCCAAAATTTTTAGCCTAGGTCCCTTGATCTTTCGGGATACTCATGTAGATGGTCCCCTAAAACCAGCCCTAGGGCTATGGTTTGGCTAAGAACCACTACATAGAGGACCCAAAATGCAGTTTCCATTGGTCCATGGCTTATTGGTGATGATTTGTACCTCAACCCTACCAAAATACCCATCTTGGTCTTTTACCCCTAAAACACCCTCAAATTACCAAAATACCCCTTCATAGCTCAAAATCCCAAAAATTCCAAAAATTCCCATAGAATTCCAATAAATCCCAAATATTCCCAATTTCATTTTTTTCAACTACTACATGACCAAATTTGTCCAATTTGACCATCTATAACAAAAATCCCCAAATTGCCCTTTAAAGACCCAAATTTCCCCAAATCTAACTGAAATGTCCATAAATTTGATCTCAATTGACCCCAATTCCAATCCTAAACTCAAATTCACTTTTTATGTGACTAAAATAAACCAAATCCAATCTCAATTGGTCCATGATTTGAGCCCAATTTTGATTTGGGTCAAAACCCCAATTTTGACCATAGAACCTAATCTCACCAAATTGAACCCATAGCCTAGTAAATTGGCCTCAATTGATGTTGAAAAATCGTAATCTCACAAAATTGGACCCATAGCCTAGTCAATTGGCCTCAATTAATATTGAAAATTCTTTATAGCATTCCTACACATCAAAATCAACCATTAATTAGCATTGGTGAACTCTCAAATCCTTTTGATTTTGGCCTAAATCCAAAATTCCCAAATTTTGCCCTAAATTGGCTAAGTCCCTAAATTTCACCCAATTGATTGCCTTAACCTCCAAATTGGCATCCAATTTAATCTTGGAAATTCTTCATGAGGTCCCTATTAACCATTTACAACAATCAATTTGAACCTAGCCCAAGGCTAACCCATTGAAAACTCTTCATGAGGTCCCTATTTACCATTTATAATAATTAATTTGGACTTATCCCAAGGCTAACTCAAGCTAGACCCAAGCGTAGCCCAAAATGACCAAATTGATTAAAGTTCAAAATTTCTTCAAATTAACCCTTCAATTAGACTCAAAGCCACTTCCATCCTTCACCAAAGTTGTTCCTTATGATCATCTACACCAAATAAAACAATCAATTGGGCCAATTTATATGGCTAAACTAGCCCAAACCCAAGTTTTCATCATTTGCACCCACTTCGACCCATGCACTAAATGTAACCCAAAACCAAAACTAAAGTCAACCAATATAAAATTCACCGCCACAACATTCAAAACGTAAAACAACTCAACATTTAATCACAAACATCACACAAAACCATAACTTCAACTAAACTAAGATGTCTCTACCGGATGATCGGGAATCCCTCGGAGGAGGTAACCTACGGTTGCTAATGAGGCTTCCCACGGTTTAAATGAAATTATGGAACTCATTAAGTTGGGTTTAGTAAGTTCATTTGAACTAAGTAAATCCAATAGAAAATAGTGGTGCCGGAATGAGGGAACCGTAAGATCCTAATCGGAGTCGCTCTAATCAACTTTAATGTGCCCTCATAAAATTTAAAGAACTTGAACCATAGGGCCACTTGATTTGATATTATAACTTGACACACTAGAAAACTCCAACTTGTCGCGACAAGGAGCTTGGAGCTAGCATGGTGGGTAACACGGTCATCTTCAATAGCAAAACTTATCTTAACCAGCTAAACCAATCCTCCTTCCTTAGACTTAAACAACAAAGCCATAGGACTTCGAGGTTGCTTGCTTATGNTATAAGCCCTAACTCGTCTTACGATTCCAAGGTTTTCATTTGTCACGACCTAAACCCTCACATCTTCCAGGCTATTTGTGTGATCATTTCACACGAATGTAAGCCCTAACTAATATAATTGGCAGGATGAAACACTTAAATTTTTCTTCTCAAAACTGAAGCCAAATAATAGGATAGCTTGGGAAGTCGCCAGGGTTCTCCTCTGGATCCATGACATCCCCTAGTTCTTCCTCCTTTGGACTCTACAATAAAATGGGGTTCTCCTCTGGATCCATGACATCCCTTAGTTCTTCCTCCTTTGGATTCTACAATAAAATGTTCCAAATTTGCTAGATCCATGACATCCCCTAGTTCTTCTTTCTTTGGATTCTACAATAAAATGTTCCAAATTTGAGAACCCATGACATCCCCTAGTTCTTCCTCCTTTGGACTCTACAACAAAATGTTCCAAATTTGAACCCGACATCCCCTAGTTCTTCCTCCTTTAGATTCTACAATAAAATGTTCCAAATTTGAACCAATCTCTTTCACACCTCTATGTCTGATTTCGTTGAAGAGTCCCACCCTTTGAAATTCCTTGAAGATAATTCAACCTCTACGTCCAATTTCGTTGAAGAGTCCTACCCTTTGAAATTCCTTGAAGATAATTTTTCCCACACCTCTACGTCCGATTTCGTTGAAGATTCCTACCCTTTGAAATTCCTTGAAGATAATATTTCTTGATTTTCTCTAGTCCTTCTTCCTTTGGATTCTACAATAAAATGTTCCAAATTTGAACCAATCCCCTTTCACCTTAGTTCTTCTTCCTTTGGATTCTACAATAAAATGTTCCAAATTTGAACCAATCCCCTTTCACCCTCCTCCTTTGGATTCTACAATAAAATGTTCTAAATTTGAACCAATCCCCTTTCACACCTCTATGTCCAATTTTGTTGAAGAGTCTTACCCTTTGAAATTCCTTGAAGATAATTTTGCTTGATTTCTATCGAGAGTTTTCTTAGGTGGCTTTGGTCATTTAAGATGTAATTAACTATAGNGACCTAAATCGTTACATCTTCCAGGCTATTTGTGTGATCATTTCACACGGATGTAAGCCCTAACTAATTAAATTGGCTGGATGAAATACCTAAATATTTCTCCTCAAAACTAAAGCCAAACATTAGGATAGCTTGGGAAGTTACCGAGGTTCCCCTCTGGATCCATGACATCCCCTAGTTCTTCTTCCTTTGGATTCTACAATAAAATGTTCCAATTTGGATCCATGACATCCCCTAGTTCTTCTTCCTTTGGATTCTATAATAAAATGTTCCAAATTTGGGTTCTCCTCTGGATCCATGACATCCCTTAGTTCTTCCTCCTTTGGATTCTACAATAAAATGTTCCAAATTTGTACCAATCTCCTTTCACACCTCTACGTCCGATTTTGTTGAAGAGTCCTATCCTTTGAAATTCCTTGAAGACAACATTTCTTGATTTTTATCGAGAGTTTTCTTAGGTGGCTTTGGTCATTTAAGATGTAATTAACTATAGGGGCTTGCCCTTATAGGAAGCATGTCCGAACCCAGCTTAATATAAACCCTATTTAATCCATTATATTAGATAGGGGAACTTGTCGGCAAATACAAAGGTTTCGCAGACCAAATGAACGTCATACTTTCTTTAGTTAATTTGATCGAGCCTCATTCTCAAGTCTTGTATTTATCCTTTGAGATAGATACAGGATTTGAGGTACAATGCTCTTTCATTTTAAACTATGAAAAATATGGGGTCAATTGATTTCATACTTCAACGTCCTTCCGAAGCGGGTGATGGGATTTCGATTATGGTGACCGACAGCTTCTTACGGGCAACTCCCCACAAACCAACCCGAAATAACGCCGACGCACGTGATTAAGGTTGTCAAAATGACTCATTGTTCATGAATGGCTTGTGTTCGGCTCGATAAGCAAACGAGCTAAACACGAACACACTTTTTGAGTATGAAATATAAATGAGTTGAACACGAAATGAGTCTGGGCTCACTCGAGTTTGGCTTGTTTACACCCCTTTCCGTAACATCCCCTAGATTTTCATCATTTGGATTTCATAATAATTCTTTTATATTTAAGCCTTTGCATTTAACACTCCTTTATTTGGCCTTCGAAAGTCCTACCTTTTTAAATTATTGAAGATAATATTTTCTGATCTAAATCTAGAATTTTCTTAGGTAATCTCGATCATTTAAGATGAAACTATAGAGGCTTTCCCTTATAGGAAACTTTAGAACCAGCTTAATATCTATTCATTCAAATTAGATACGGGAAAATTTGTTGGTCAACATAAGTAGTTTAACAGACTAAAACAGATGTCATAAATTCATTTGTTTATTTAATTAAACCTCAGTAATAAGTGATATGTTTATTCCTTGGGATAGATGTATTACTTCAGGTGATTGTGTTCATTTTCTTAAACTATTGTCTATATAAGATCAATTCAGACTCATATTTTTTAAAATTAAAATATTAATTTTCAAAACTATACATATATCTATGTATATCTAAATAAATAAATAAATATATATATATATACAAATATATATATATATANCCCCTTTTCACACCTCTACGTCATATTTTGTTGAAGAGCCCTACCCTTTGAAATTCCTTGAAGATAATATTTCTTGATTTTTATCGAGAGTATGTTGAAGAGTTCCACCCTTTGAAATTCCTTGAAGATAATATTTCTTGATTTTTATCGGGAGTCTTCTTAAGTGTAAGAGTCCTACCCTTTAAAATTCATTGAACATAATATTTCTTGATTTTTATCGAGAGTCTTCTTAGGTGGCTTTGGTCATTTAAGATGTAATTTATAGGGGCTTGCCCTTATCGAGTCTTCTTAAGTGACTTTGGTCATTTAGGATGTAATTAACTATAGGGGCTTTCCCTTATAAGAAGCATGTCCGCTTTGGTCATTTAAGATGTAATTAACTATAGGGGCTTGCCCTTATAGGAAGCATGTCTGAACCTAGCTTAATATAATCCTATTTAATTATTTATATTAAATAGGGGAACTTGTCGGCAAATACAAAGGTTTCGCGGACCAAACGGACGTCATACTTTCTTTAGTTTATTTGATTGAGCCTCATCCTCAAGTCTTGTGTTTATCCTTCGGGATAGATACAGGGTTTGAGGTATAGTGCTCTTTCATTTAAACTATGAAAAATATGGGGTCAGTTTCATTTCATACTTGAGGTACATTGCTCTTTCATTTTAAACTATGAAAATTATAGGGTTAGTTTGATTTCATACTTCAACGTCCTTCCGAAGCNTTGAATAGGCGAATTTGTCAGCAAATATAGAGGTTTCACAGACTAAAGGGATGTCATATATTCCTTAGTTTATTTGATCAAGCGTCAGCCTCAAGTTTTGTGTTTATCCTTCGGGATAGATACAGGATTTGAGGTACAGTGCTCTTAAATTTAAACTATGAAAAATATGGGGTCAGTTTGATTTCATATTTTTCTAAACTAAATAAATTTGTAAATTAAAATGTCCTTCCGAAGCGGGTGACGGGTTTTCAATTCTAGTGACAGATATCTTTTTACGGGCAACTCCTTCATCCAAGACTAGCGCCGACAACAGTTTAGATTGAATTTAGCAAACGGTTCCTGAACTTTTTGAGTGGTGACTTTCAGTATGACTAATGTGGCTTTCTTGAGGATAGCCTTAGGTCTTCAAATCTGGCTCTGAACTTAATGGTAGGAGCGACTTTGCAGACTTCATGACCTGTCGGCAAGTTGAAAGAAAAAGTCAGCGTTTGGAAGGCATTGCATCAACTTTAAGATAGAAAGCTCAGGGGTTAGCTCTATGGAAAAAACCTTGTAATCTAGCGCAAGCACTGAAAATTAATAGAGCTTGATCTGTAGAACTTGTAAGTTTTAGCTTTGGGGATTTTAAAATTTTTAGCAAAAAGGTAATTTGAAAGTAGAATAATTTATTTAATATAAGAAAATTTTAAAGCTCGCACAACACAAAACTATTTGATTTAATTTTTAGAAAAGCAAATCAAACTCGAAAGGGGGATATGAAGTGTTTAGGACCCAATGCAAGACCCATTTTTCCACAAATAATGGCCAAGTAGAACTAGTCCAGCAACACATCTATTAGGGTTCGACCCCACATGAAGATTAAAATGTCCTTAATGGCCTCTTGAACCTCTTTATTCAATGGTGATTGAGCAGACGGTCCTGAAGTCCAAAAGAGTTGACCGTACTTTCCCAAGATAAAAATGGGTAAAGCACGCCAATGGAAGAAAGGTAATTTGGTTCATGAGGGGCATGAACACATTATCGATGTATGAAGATAATATTTTGCAGATTTAAATGGAGAGGAAAGCTAGTCCCCAGAAGAGTTTCCAGAAGCTGTCGGCACTAAAAGGTTAAGGAGTTACCCGTTGGAAGCTGTCAGCCGTTGGAATTGAAATCCCGTCGCCTGGTTCGGAAGGACATTTTAATATTAATATATATATATANGGTGGTGGTGCTTGGGACTGCAAGACAGAAATTTCAAGACTTTGCTGGTAGAGGAAAGAAGGGAGTCTTGGTTGAGGGCTAAGAGTTTACTTCTTACTGGTAAGGTTACTGTTACATTGGATTTGGGACTGGAATCTTTGGTTTTACCTCTGGGATCTCCTCTAGTGGTGTGGAAAGAAGGGGGAAGAAGCTTGCTTCTTTTTCAAGAAGGTGTTTTATTCTTGGTTTTTTTTTCAAGCTGCTTGGCTTTACTGGAGCAGTGTTGTTGTTACTGTTCCATTACTACTGAAAAGCTTAGTAGTTTCCTTTTTTTCCATTTCTACCTCACTCTAATTGCTGTGCTCTTTTGGGGGTGCTGTTGGAGACTTTTATGGCTACTCCTATTGATTTGGAGACAAACTTGCAATGGAGTAAAGCTAAATATGCTAGGGCAGTTGGAAAACCCTCTTCTGCTGTAGTAAACCCTCATCTTCTAGTTTTTCCACAGGAGTTTCATAACACTGCTACTCGCAAGGGTTCTGCCCCTTGCATCTATCCTATGGGTTTTAAAGATGGGGAACCAGCTGCCATATTCTCAGAATAGGAGCTTTTGGAACTGAACTTGGAAGTTCAGTTCACACTTATTGGAAAATTTAGCCTGGGTCACCCTAAGATGGATCTAGTGAGGAATTACATTGATTCTCTGAACATTTATGACTGGAAGCCTGGATTAGTGGATGGCAGACACCTCCTTATCCAACTGACAAAGGAAGAAGATTATGTAAGAATATTTGCCAAAAAATCAATTATTATTGTTGGTGCTGAAATGAAAATTTTAAAATGGACACCTGAGTATGATCCTTCTCAAGAACCTCCTACAGTGCCAATTTGGTTCAAGCTACCAAAATTACCATTAGATGTTTTCAAACTAAATGCCTTATTAAATATTGGCAGTACTTTAGGCACACCATTGAAGGTGGATGCTGCCACTTATAGCAAAGTTAGGCCTGTAATTGCCAGAATTCTGGTGGAGAGGGTTGTGACTCTACAAAAAGTTAAGAGGATTTAGATTGGTGACTCTTTGAAGGGCTTTTGACAAGAAGTTGTCATGGAGCGAAGACCCTATTACTGCCAACATTGCGAAATGTTTGGGCATACTAGGGAAAAATGCTACAGGCTAAACCCTCCTAATAAATAACAAATAACCCACCCACAGCTCGAAATGAACACTGAAAATACTCACCTCCTGAGAGAAAGCAACAAAGAAACTCATCTTCTAGTCTCCAAGGTGACAAGAACAGATGAAATAAACAACCCTTCTACTGATCAATTTTCTCCCAAGTCCTAACAGGTGAAGTCTCCTTCAACCAAGAAGAGAGATACAGTTAGTGTGGCTTTGGAGACAGGTAGAACTGGAAAGTGAAAATCTCATAGTTAAAGTAAGCTCAAGGGATCCTATTGAGGCCCCTAGATCTACTAGAGAACTTGTAGCTAGAGTGGAGCTGTCTTCCCCTACTGAAGCTGTGGTTTCAGAATTGAATAAAAAATTGGAATCAGAATGGCATACCAAAAAAATAAGAAAGAAAAGGAATACTAAATAAGAAGAACTGAAAAAAGGGAAGGAAGAGGAAATATCACCCAATGAAGATCCTAGCACCCAAAGGAGAGGAAGCACAAAACTAAGGGGGAGAACTAGATCTAGATCTCAACCTTCCATCCATCCCCCCCTCCCCATGGTAAATTTGCTGTGTTGGAACAAAAGGGGGATTGCCCACCCCTTATCTCAAAAAAGACTCAAATATCTTAACAAAAAACATAAATTTTGGTGTTTGGCAAATTTGGAACCTATGGCTCACATCAACACTAACAATATTGCTAAAGCTTTCCCTGGCTTCAACCTTACCACTAACATTAACAATAAAATTTGGTTTTTCTGCAGGAAAGAAATAAAGTGCTCTATTTTAGTTAACCACCACCAAATCCTGCAAATAACTTGAAACACATATCCACAGAGAAGTCCCCCGCACAAGAAACCCGTATAACTATAGAACTAATTTTATGTTTTATTTTGGGGTGAAGAGTAACTTCTAAGAGAATGTGTTCCCTTACTTAATTACATCTTTGGGATAACAAAGAATACTCTTGATAATAAGAAAGTTGCTTAAATTTTATGATAAATAATGAATAGGTATATCAATGGGATACAATTATTTAAAATAACAACATCTCAATGCTTCCAAAGCCTACCTCTAGCATTTTTGGGCTGAGAGTGAATCTCTCAAAAACCAAAGGGCGAAGCATGGTCGACAAATACGTCTTATGAAATTAACCGGTTATCTCAAATACGGTCCATATTATGCTTCAAAGCCTATACTGACCTACAAGGAAAAAGGGTGGGTCACCATATCCCAAACGAGTGATGACCTATAAAAAATCAAGTCCTAAGAGATGACGTGAACAAAGTATCAAAGGATCAAATGTGCATAGAAAGATTTATTAATGAAAGGAATGAAAATCCTAAGCAGGAAGAGATAGCTATGATGAAACTCCATAGATCTATCTTATGAAGCTATTAAAACCCTTAGTCACTTATTCATTGATGCAGTTGACACAACCATACCAGAGATCCATTGTCAACAACCCATATATTGTGTCTTCCTGGAAATATAGGTAGCCTTAAAGTCAAATGAAAGGGGCCTCTAATTAATATGATCATATATTGGTGAATTTCATTAAAGTGGATTTATAACTTCCAAGAAGAAAGCTAGGAAGCCTATAGAATTAAAAAGAAAGGAAAAATTGTGCTAAAAATTTGATCAATTTCACAAATAAATTATATTCCATAAAAGTTGGGGAGCTCTTAGTGTTGTAGTCATTCTAGATGACCTCCTAAGTATAATAACTTATGTTGAGCCAGTCTGGCTAAAGAAGCATACGTGTTTCTTCTAGGGAAATGCAATATAGTGCAATTTTCTAAAGTAAACTTTAACATGAAGGTGCTATTAAATATGACTTGGAGATAACCACTCATGTTGAACTATTTTCAATTTGGCCTAAGGAATATTAAAGGAAAGCAAGTATTGATTTTAAAATGGATGATATTTTAATCCTAAATTTTGATTTATTTTAATCTTTACTTATTAGAAGTTTTATATAAAAGATATCTTTAACCATAGAGAGCTTATATATTATATTCAAAGATATCATAGACAAACCATAAGCCTAGAAAGTGTGAGCTCAACACATTACATGAAGTAAGCAAGTCGTATGAAGGAAAAGTAATAGATTGGTTGGGGCTGTTGGGACAACAATATATCTAAAAAGGCAAAAATGCTATCAGAACCTGCGTATACATGCTTGATCCTAATACTATACATCAATATAAATTTACAATTAAGGTATGGAACACATAAAGACTTCTCCTGATCTTCGCCACTGTCGGCATTATTTTGGTTGATGAGTTGCCCGTAAGAAGCTTTCGATCACCGGAATCCAAATCTCATCGTCCTCTTCAAAAAAGACATTTTAATTTACATATAGATTTAATTTTTAAAAAATATGAAGAAAAACTGACCCCATATTTTTCATAGTTTAAATGAAAGAGTGTTGTACCTCAAACCTTGTATCTATCCTGAAGGATAAACACAAAACTTGAAAATAAGGCTCAATTAAATAAACTAAGAAATATATGATGTCTGTTTGGTCTGCAAAATCATTTTATTTGCTGACAATTTCTCCTCTTTAATATGAAGAGTTAAATAGGGTTTATATTAAGCTGGGTTTGGACAAGCTTCCTGTAAGGGCAAGCCCCTATAATTAATTACATCTTAGATTACCGAAGTCACCTAAGAAAACTCTCATTAAAAAATCAAGAAATATTATCTTCAAGGAGGTCAAAGTATAAGACTTTTCAACGAAATTGGACAAAGAGGTGTGAAATGGGATTGAGTAAAAATTGGAGCATTTTGATTTTGGAATCCAAAGGAGGAAGAACTAGGGGATGTCATGGATCCAGAGGAGAACCTCGGTGACTTCCAAGTCTATCCTACTGTTTGGCTTCAATTTAGAGGAGAAATTTTTTGAATGTTTCATCTTGCCAATTTTGTTTAATTAAGGCTTACATTCATGTGAAACGATCACACAAATAGCCTAGAAGATGGAGGATTTAGGTTTTGACAAATGATAACCTCGGAATCCTAAGATGAGTTAAGGCTTATATTGTATAACAGAGCTGTACAAAGGCCTAAAGATGAGTTGAGGATTTATGTTGCATTAGCAAACTATCTTGAAGTCCTATGGATTGGTTGCTTAATTTTAAGGAAGAAGAATAGTTTTAGCTAGGGAAGACATGTTTTGTTGTTGAAGATGATCGTGCTATTCACCATGCTAGCTCCAAGCTCCTTCCCTTGATGAGTAAATGTTTTCTAGGGTGTCAAGTTATGATGTCAAATCAGGTGGCCCTATGTTTATTGTTCCTTAAAAATTTATTTTGGCAATTTAAATTTGATTAGAGTGACAACAGTTAGGATCCTACGGTTCCTTCACTGTGGTACCACTATTTTCTATTGGATTCAATTAGTCTAAATGAATTTACTAAGCTCAACTTAATGAGTTCCATACTTTTATTTAGACAGTGGGAAGCCTCGTTAGCAACCATATGTTACCTCTTCCGAGGGATTCCCGATCATCTGATAGAGATGTCTTAATTAAGTTGTAGTTGTTGTTTTTATGATGTTTGTGATTAAATTTTGAGTTGTTTTATATTTTGATTGTTGTTGAGGTGATTTTTAGCTTGGTTGATTTTAATTTTGGTTTTGGGTTTTAGTTTTGTGGCTATCCTAATAGTTTCGGTTTTCATGTAGGGTGACATTGTTGTTTAGCAAGCAAGTTTTATAAGCATAAAAGTATAATATGAAAGTACAAGAAAGATGACACTGTAAACTATAAAAAACATACATGGTGAGTCTTCTCGTTCCACCACCTGAAACTCAAAATGCATGTGAGAGCATTTTATATAAAGAAGAAAAGTAAGGTTTTAGTGATCTACCCAAACCTAGGTCATATCTTGGTGGCTCCCTATTAATGTGATTAAGGATGATTTTTTGTTAAGAAAAATACATTAGGTTTAGTAGACCTCCGAGGTATCCTACAGATCTGGAGAAAGAAGCAGGTCCATGCTTCCATCTCACTTCCTGGTGAAAAGTCTCGAGCTCCTTTTAAACCTATTATGTTGCTTAATAACCCATCCCGTAAATACCTTTAATGCTCAATGAACATTAATGTTTCAATTCCCTAAGAGTAGGGTAATTATCACTTATAATTTAATTTGAGGATTATGCGAGTGAAGACCCTTAAAGGGGCAAGTTTAATGTTATCAAGGCACTTAGCCAACTTTTTAATTTGGGCTTGTAGTGTTTCAAAGGTGTTTAATTTTTAATTAAGTTCATTTTTCTAATTCTCATTTAATAAAATTTAATTTAGCCTAGGTCTCTAATAAGCCCTTAAGATCCTGGTGGATGTTTTAGTCATTTTGAAAGAGACTAAATTTTAGGTGATGATTCATTTTTGAATGTCATTTGAGAATTAAATACGGGTGTTAAATTAGTGAGCTATCAACACCCAAAATCATACCCCTAAGTCTAAGATCATTTAATTAACTAGACTTCCAAATTTTAATAATTTAAGGATATTGCAAATTTATCCTTTTAATTAAGAAAAGTGAGATTGGTTTCTAGCATATAATCCCTTGTGTTTAAATCATCCAAATATGTTCATTAGGATGAAAGGTTACCCATTTCCTCTTTCTTGACTTAAGCCTAAATGTTAATTAAGGCTAAATTTCCAAAGTTATATTTTTGCCCCTAAGGCTCTAATACTTCATAATTCACCAAATTTAATTCAAATGACTTTGGAATTTACATCCCACCTCACTCATGGGTCAATTAAGACATCAGAGGAGAAAATGTAATTTTTCAAATTTTAATTTAATTTATATATTATTTTCATGCAAAAATAAGATTTATTAAGGAAAATTCCTAACTTGACCAAGGTAAACCTTACCCCTTGAAATTTTTGTTGGAGGTAGACTTAGACCAAGGAAACAATTGGGGAAAATTTTTTGATTTTTTGAATTTTTTTTAATTATTAGAATTATTTCAAGTTCTGGAGTATTTATTAATCATAAAATATTTTAAATGCAAAAAATTAAGTTTCACAATTTTATTAAATATCTCTAGGCCAAGAAACCCAAAGAAATAAATTTCACATTTTTCTGACTTTTCTTTGAATTATTAGGATTTTTTAAGTGAAAATCCATTTTTACCCTTAAAAAATTATTTTAAGCTTCAAAATTCAATATCTTCACTTAGAAAGCTAGGAAAAATATTCCAATTGCTTTTTAGTGCTTAGGAAATAATTTAGAACATTATAATGAATTTTATTACTTTTGTGATTTTTATCATTTTTTAATTATTTAAATATTAAGGAAAGGCTCAAAAATGGAAATTTTATTTTAATTAAAATTTTATTTTAAGAAAATTCTTCTGATCATGGAGAACTCAAAAAAATAATTTGAATAATTTTTTGAGTTATATTTTAATTGTTAAAAATCGTTTTAATATTAAAAATGACATTTAACTTAGAAATCTTTTTGAGTTATCAAATGAGCTCCAAATATTTTGAAATTTTTATGGGGAGTTCTCTGAACTTTAAATTATATTGGAGATTAAAAACTAAGTCATTTAGATGTTTGTGTTTCCCAAAATTAATTTTCTTTGCATTTTAGGTTTTCTGCAAATTAGGTGCATTCTTAATGACTTAGGTCATGAAACATTTTCTAAAGCTTTTTTTAGCCATAGTAAACCGTCCAAAATTATTTTGGAATTTTATAAGTGGCATTCTAATTATTATGATTAATTTATGTAAATAATAGATATAAAATTGAAAAATATGAATCTCTATTTGGAGATCTCCTCTGACTTTGGAAAAATCAGAGGATGTTCTCTAAGATAGAGGCAACAACATGCCAAAGTTTCAAGCAATGATAAAATTTCTACATGCATGGAGAATCAAAAGACTCAAAATAGTGTTTAATTGATTAAAAATAACGTATGTATCAAAGAAACTTCAAACTTTTTCAACATTGTTCTCTTCTGTTTACTAAGAACCAGAACATTTTTATTTTATTTTTGTGATTTTTGAACACCAAGATATGGATTTTTAAAGTGAGGGAGCATTTTTTGAATTATTTAAATGTCTATTTTTCTATTTAAATGCCCAATGCCACCTCATCCTAGGCAACTCCGAACGGTGACCTGACGCGCTGCCATTCACTATGCTTTCCACCCCGGCATGTCATGAGGCCCACAGTTCACGTATCAAAGGTTTATCCGGCAAGATCTTGTTTGTTGATGAGATAAAAGCACGATCGAACAACTCCCCATCATCATCCCTAAATAGGCTAACCCGATAACTGTCCACACTCAAAACTTAAGATCTCCTTCTAGACTCAACCAAATCTCTTGGGGTTTCTCCTAGAGCTTCATCTACTCAAGACGAACCTATATATACATATTATACGGTATGAAATGCAGTAAATATGTATTGAGAGTGAAAATAGGCTCGAATTAGGGTTGGAGTTCAATACCTTTGTCTGAGAGGGGAGGCCTCAATCAGATGGTTGTGGTAGCTTCAATTGGTCCCAATGAACATCAAGATGAAGCCTTGTGCCCTGGTGAATGGTCTAGGTATGAATTTGACCAAGCTCAATTTTAGGTATTGATTGAAGTCTATACTAGAGGTTGTTTGAGAGGGGGCTTTTGTGGGGAATCAACTTCTTTTACTTTGTGGAAGGTGTGTGCACAGTTAATTCAAGTTTGATTCATTGTGAAGGTGTGGAGAGATCTATCCTAGTTTTTGATAAAAATTTAAGTTCAAAATTGAGCTTCCACAGTGAAGCTCAGTGGGGGAAAAAGGTTGGCTTGAATTGAGGAGGTCTTAAGGAGTCTCTGAGGGCAGTTTGGCTGAGTTTCCTTAAGAAAATTTCAGCTTTCTTCCATTGGCCATGGACGTGAGGTTTAAATAAAATTGGCTTAGGTTGGCTGCCATGGCCAATTGAGGGGTGCAAAGTGATGCTTAGGTGGAGGGTAAAGAAGCTCTAAATTTCAAATGGGATGTTGTGGCCTCTAGATTTGAATTGAGTTTAAATTTTTGGGGGTAGCTCATGATATTGGTGTTTTCCGGCCACTAGGCCTGCTGGCAAGGCCAGGGGAGGTGTCCTGGAAGCCAGATGAGCCAGGAGGAGGCTTAATTATCATTTACTCCCAGGGGTTAGTGATGATGAGGGAGATTTTGCAAGTTGGGTGCAAAAATGGGTTAAAATCCCTTAATTTGGAGATTCATTGGTCCATAGTATGCTTTGGTGGGTTTTTCATGGCTTTGCTTGCTCCCTAAGAGGAGCTTAGTGGCTGTGGAGTCATAAATTTGTTGACTTTAGGGTGGTTAGGCAAATTTTTGTGTAGGGGTTCAATTTGGGTTCAGATGGCTAAAAGTTAGGCTTTTGTTAGGCTGGCCATGACTTTGAGCCCAATTTATTGATCAACATTATGTCGATGATTGTAATGAAGATTTTTTGTGAAGGATTGAAATGATTTTGAGTTCAATTGGGGGTTCAATTTGAAGAATTTTAGAAATTGCTCAATTTGGGCATGTTAGGCTAAACTTGGGCTTAGGTTGAGCTAGGCTTGGAATTTGGCTCAATTGAATGGTCCAAATTCTCAATAGAGATGTTATGATTATTTTTAATGAAGAAATGGAGTGGAAACATTGGGGCTAAGACAATCAATTTGGTGTAATTTTGAGACATGGCCAATTTGGGGAAAAATTAGAGATTTTTGGATTTGGGTTGAAATTAAATGAAATTGAGGCTTCACCAAGGCCAATTGAAGGTCATGTTTGATTTTTAGGAGTGTTATGTATAGTTTATAATTCAAATTGAGACCAATGGAGTAGGCCTTGGGGTTCAATTTCGTGGAACCAAGTCATAGGGCCAAAATTGGGGGTTTGACTTAGATCAAAATTTGGCTCAAAGTATGGGCCAATTGAGCTTGTATTTGGGTTATATTGGTCATATAGAAGGTGAATTTGACTTTATAATTGAAATTGGGGGAAATTGTGACCAAGTTGATGGACATTTGAAGTGAATTTAGGGAAATTGGGCCTTTAAAGGAAATTTGGGAGTTTTGGGAAAAATGGTCAAATTCGTTAAATTGGGTCATGTGGTAGTTGAGAAAAATGAAATTGGGAATATTTTAAAGGTTTTGGAAATTTTCAGGAATTTTTGGAATTTTTGAAATTTTTGGCTAAGAAGGGGCTTTTTTGTAACTTTGTAAATTTTTTGTGATTTTGGGTAATTTGGATGTTTTCAGAAGGTTTGAAATAATTTTTAAATAAATTTGGGAATTTTGGGAATTTTTGTGAAATTTAGTGTTTCAAGGGTACTTAGGTAATTTGGGGGAGTTTAGGGGCAAAAGGCCAAGTTGAGTATTTTTTGTAAAATTGGGGTGCCAACCACAATAAATGAGCTATGGACCAATGGAAACCCCATTTGGGTCCTCTATGTACTGCTCTTAGCTAAACCCTAGCCTAGAGCCAGTGGGTTTAGGGGACCATCTACATGAGTCTCCCAAATGTTTAAGTGATCTAAGACAAGAACTTTTGGGTTTGTATTTGTGAGTGATTGGGAGTGAGGTGAGTCAAAGTGAGTGCCTTAGCCTTAGAAAAACACCCAGAGTCAACCCTATGGACAAGCAGTACTATAGGAACTCTCGCTGGGCTCCCCATAATGACCCCACCTACTAAGTGCTACACGTTAGGACCACTATGTGGAACTTCAAGTTGAGTAAGGAGGAGTTCAGAATTTCTAATAGTGAGGGTTCCTTATCTAATTTTCTAGGAATAGTCAACAGGAAAGTCCTATGGCTATACCTTAGGCTACTAAAGTGAAAAATCTAGACCTCAAGCAAAAGTGAGGTCAACAAATGGACCGTCAATAGGTGTGGTGTGTTGGGCAAGCACACCGAATGTATTGGCATTGACCTACGAGATCAACAAAACCAACACAGACTCTTTAGTCAACAAACTTAGAAGGAGGTGTAGAATTGTGTGTTATTTTTTTCTGCTGAGGAAGTAGCAGAAGAATATTTGATTGAAGTCAAGAAGTAGGAACTCTCGCAGGGATAGGAGAGTTGGTTTTGAGTTATCTGACTTCAGGTGTTCAAAGAGGATGGGAATAAGTATATAAGTGTTGACCCCATAGTGGGAATTTTTGTTTAGGTATTAATTTCATAAGAGGGTCGGATGTTAGGGACCGACCTCGAAAGGAAAGGAATCAAAAGTTAAGGATTGATTATAAAATGAGAATTGAAAGTTAATGATCAATCTCAAAAGAGAGTCGGAAGTTAAGGACCGAACTTAAAAAGAGTGAATCAGAAGTTAAGGACGATTATAAAATGAGAATTAAAATTTAATGATCAATCTCAAAATAGAGTTGGAAGTTAAGGACCGACCTCGAAAAGAGTAAATCAGAAGTTAAGCACTGATTCTAAAATGAGAATTGAAATTTAATGATCATTATCAAAAGAGAGTCAAAAGTTAAGGACCGACCTCAAAAAGAGTGAATCAGAAGTTAAGGATTGATTTTAAAATGAGAATTAAAAGTTAATAATCAATCTCAAAAGAGAGTCAGAAGTTAAGGACCGACCTCGAAAGGAGGGAATCAAAAGTTAAGGACTGATTTCAACATGAGATTGAAAGTTAACAATTAATCGAGAGTCAGAAGTTAGGGACCTACCTCAAAAGGAGGGAATTAGAAGTTAAGGACTGATTCTAAAATGAGAATTGAAAATTAAGGATCAATCTCAAGAGAGAGTTAGAAGTTAAGGACCGACCTTAACAAGAGTGAATCAGAAGTTAAGAACTGATTCTAAAATGAGAATTGAAAGTTAATGATCAATCTCAAAGGAGAGTCGGAAGTTAGGAACTAACCTTGAAAGAAGGGAATCAGAAGTTAAGGACTGATTCCAAAATGAGAATTGAAAGTTAAAGATTAATCTCAAGAGAGAGTCAGAAGTTAAGGACTGATCTCAAAAAGAGTGAATCAGAAGTTAAGGACTTATTCTAAAATGAGAATTGAAAATTAATGATCAATCTCAAAAGAGAGCCGAAAGTTAGAGACCGACCTCGAAAGGAGGGAATCAAAAGTTAAGGACTGTTCCAAAATGAGAACTGAAAGTTAATGATCAATCTTAAAAGAGAGTCAGAAGTTAAGGACCGACTTCGAAAAGAGTGAATCAAAAGTTAAGGACTGATTGCAAAATGAGAATTAAAAGTTAATGATCAATTTCAAGAGAGAGTCAGAGGTTAAGGACTGACCTCAAAAGGAAAGGAATCAGAAGTTAAGGACTGATTCCAAAAGGAGAATTGAAAGTTAAGGATGAATCTCAAGAGAGAGTTGAATGTTAAGCACAGACCTCGAAGGAAAAGGAATCATAATTTTAGGTCTGATTTCAAAATGAGAATTAAATGTTTAGAATCTATCCCAGGAGAGAGTCGGAAGTTAAGGACCAACCTCGAAGGGAAAGGAATCAGAAGTTAAGGACTGATTCCAAAATGAGAATTGGAAGTTAAGGATCAATCTTAAGAGAGAGTCAGAAGTTAATGACTGACCTCAAAGAAAAAAGAATCAGAAGTTAAGGACTGATTCCAAAATAAGAATTGAAAGTTAAGGATCAATCTCAAGAGAGAGTCAGAAGGTAAGGACCGACCTCGAAGGGAAAGGAATCTGAAGTTAAGGACTGATTCTAAAATGAGAATTGAAATTTACAAAGAGTTTGTGGTGTTAAACCCATAGATATGTGTCATATGAAAAGGTTGACATTGTTGAAGAAGATTTGTGAAATTTTTGTGAGGTTTTGTGCAGAACGTGAAATTCTACGAGTCATGGTTTGAGGAAAGTTGGCACCTTTTTTACTAGAGGTAATTAACTTATTTTATCATCTGCCACCTGATACGTTATGTTTTTATGCAAATTATAGTCCGACTAAGCAGATTTAAACGAGATTATTTCTTACTTGACTGTTGGAAAAGAACTTTGGAAGATCACTAAAGGGAGGAGAGTCAACATCCCAACTTCAAAGTTATGTGCACCTTGAAAGGCCTAACACTATTTTATTTTTGCTCATCTACTACCAACAAATCATCTCAATGAAGTGACCAGAGAGAGAGCGACAAATTATTTTATCAAGAAAGGAAAGCTCATCAACAAATGAGCTTTGATTTATTAGACTATCATCAGTTCTACAACTGCCATTACTACTGCAGGTCTGGGATTTGCTTCCTTGGTCTTTCTTTATGTGAGTAGCCTGGAGTTAAATATGATAGCTAGGAGGAATTGGTGTTACCTCTAAAGCCCATCACAAAAGTGAATGTGAAGACTTATTTTGAGGATTCTCCTTTTGGCTGGAGAGAAGGATTTTCTACCAGTTATGGAACGAAGACGTCCGCTGCTTCTACCTCTGCTGCTTTTACATCTAGACCATGTACCTCGCGTGCTTCTACATCTAGAAGTGAGTCTACTGAGACCCAAGATCAATTATTACAGAAGATGATGGATCATATTAATTTTACTACTGATAAAGTTCAGAATTTAGAGCATTTTGTAGAGCATACAGGTAAATATAGTAGGGGAAAGAGTGATTGTGAAGAGAAATTCCACTCATCTCTGGATAACCTAATTAAGGGTGTCCCAGGAGTGCAATTTCCTCCATATCCTTGATATCCTGATTATGAGCATGCAGAAAAGTGGTATAGCTGTGATTAAGAAGATGAGGAGTAGAATAGAGAGATTTTTATGTTTCTAATATGTGTTAGACTATGTGCTTTGGACTTGAGATTTGTGTCGTGTTGTTTATTTTTATGTTGTGGACTATGTGGTGTGGTACCGCTAAATTTGCATCTTTGTTAGTAACTAATGTGAGTTTTGTGATTTAGTTAGTTTAGAACGTAACTTAATTCTATGTCTTTTGAAAAGATGAAAATCTTGCTTAGGTTTAAATATAAAATTTCAGATGCTGCTACCCTTTTTTTTTCTTTTATCATGTTTGTGAGTTTGCTTTTATGTTGAGATTGTGAAGTCAAATTAGTGTGTTAGTTTGCTTTTATATTTATATTCACTGTTTAGAAGTCCATTAAATCTCTACAAGTTGAATTGAAATGAAAATATTAGAAAATTTAATCAAGATTAATTTTACTCCTATTTTTAGTTTTATACTTGTATCATTAGGGTATAAAAATTTATGTTGGCAATTATTTTAATTTGCATTCGTGTTTATATATATTTGATGCTAAACATTTTAATATGTTAAAAATTTAAGTTTTCGGGGATGAAATTTTTTTTTAAACTTGAATTTTAGTTGTTCTCAAATGAACTACAAGTGAATTTGATTTGAAAAGAAAAATTGATCATTTATATGAAGTTATATTAGGGAAGTAAAATTTGATTTTAGAAATGAGTAAGAGAATTTAGTTGAATTGAATACTGAAGAAACACTTTAAGTTAAAAGTTTTTAATGGAGAAAACTAAGTAACTATTTTTAGTAAGAAACATTGTATATTTGAAAATTTTTTAAATTTAGAATTTTATTTTTAATACTTAAATTTCTTTTATTAAAAATAATTTTCAAAGTTATTATTATATTTTATAAGTAAAAGTTTTGTATCAAGACTTGATTTAGGAAAGCAAAAGTAGAATTCAAAATTATTAAAGGACTATCCAGATATAGTAATCCTTGCCTAAAAAAAGAAAAAGAAAAGAAAAAGAAAAAGAAAATAAAAAGAAGAAGAAGAAAAAGTGAGGGAGGAGAAGCTTGAAGATTATTGCTTAATCAAAAACTGGTTATACATTTGATCTGTTTAAAGTATAAGATTTGAGAAAATCTTAAGCTTATAGATATAACATAGTAAGTAAAATTATTCTTAATAAAAATTTTTAAGTGTGGATAATAAAAGAGCTAAATTCTAAATTTGGAAGACTTACAAAATTTTTGAATTAGATAGGAACTCATATTTTCATCTTTCTTAACATTAAAAATTTCTAAACTTTAAGTTGGACTCATTTGCTGAAATTTTTTTTTCTAAATTGGACTACTATATTTTTAAATCTAAATTTCAGTAACTCCTTAAGAAACTCATATACATATCATACATATTTAGTTTTTAAAGATTGAAGTGTTTTTAGCAACTCCTAAAGAAACTCATATACATATCATACATATTTAGTTTTTAAAGATTGAAGTTTCACCAAGGATTTTGATACGCCTAAAATA
Source organism: Phalaenopsis hybrid cultivar (assembly GCA_002079205.1). NCBI lineage: Eukaryota > Viridiplantae > Streptophyta > Magnoliopsida > Asparagales > Orchidaceae > Phalaenopsis > Phalaenopsis hybrid cultivar. Next base: position 131,524 of record JXCR01130022.1, read on the forward strand.
TAGTGTTTTTAGACACATTTTAATACCTTTTTTTGAGCTATTGCGCTTTAATGGAAGGTATTTTTGTGTTTTACTTTCAGGTAAGGTAAAAAGGTGAAAAATGCTTAAAAGATGAAAAAGGATCAAATTTGGAGCAAATAGTTGAAAAATGTGCAAAAGTATTTTGATGCCTAGCCCCCAAATACGGCTCTTAAGCGCTGGTAAAATAGAGAAGGCCGTGCCTAAAAACTAGAGGCCCCGCAATTAAGTGCCAGTGGCAGTAATTGGATGATTAAATTTGGTTTTTGCAAATTTTGAAGAGATTTTTGGGGCACCTATTGGCTTAATAGGTGGTTACAACCACCATGGACGAAAATTATTGCAAAAGGATGCATCTCTTGGGGAAATACATGGAATCAAGATACATTTTGAAGAGATACCAAGGCACATTTTGGAGAATTATAAAAGAAGCAAGATTGAGATTTTGAAAGGGGTCCTAAAAGTACTAGAAAAGTCTTGAAAGTCCTAAAATTGGGGAGTTATTTGTAGAGATTTTCAGGCACCACATATTTATCCTTTTTATTTTAATTTTTTTATTGAGAGTGTTGTAAAAGAGAAGTGATTCAAAGGAACTTCAAGAGTTTGATGGAGGACTTGAGATAAATTTTTATCTTTTGTTTTATACTACTTTTTTTTTAATTAAGACTTTTGGTTAGTTAGTCAATGATTTCAACTTTTAAACTAAAGTGTGGTTTTGTTTTTCTCCATGGATTCTGAGTAGTTTTCTTTATCTTTCTTCTTAAAATTTTAAGTAACTAAGTGTTGGATGGAAGTTGTGCAGACTATTGATCTTTAATGTTGGAAGAAGATGTGATGATTTAAATCCATGTGCTTCATTTACTTCTTGGTTTGGCCAATTGACAGCGACTTTATATATGCTTAAAAATAAAATAATTTGATACTACTGCTAGAAGACTTAAATCCCAGGCAACGACGCCAAAAACTTGATAACCATTATAGATTTCATAAAGATGTGTATAAAATATTCAATAATGGCAAAGTCACACTTATCAATGCAAGTATACGTATCACTCAAGTAATACAGGGCTCTAATAGAGTCCTGGATATCGATCCCACGGGGAGTAATATTAGAGGCTACGAACTAAGGTTTAAAAAACCAATACTTAATCACAACAATATAGTTCAATTTGCATATTTGTCACTAATATGCAATTGAAATAAAAATATAATTTTAATAAACTCTTAATTAATTAATTCTACTAATAAAGTTTCTAATGTGAAGTTCAAATATAAGCAAGCATCCTTCTACTTGTCAAGAAATTTAAGTGAATGGAAAAATTGAATCAGTTCAAATTTTATTGTGCCAAATAGGAGCATACCTATTCTTTACCCTTTAGACCAGGCAAAAAGAACATTAACTAATCCTATGATTGGTTACTGAATTTGCGGCTAGGCTGGGAGGATACCAGCTCTAACTTTTGAGCTCCCACATTCCCCTCGCCTCAGGGCTAACATCTAAACTTCAAAGCCCAAATGATGGGACTGAATTGAGGATTTTAGTCTGTCACTCTAAAATCTCTAATTCTACGCCCGATAATTTCTATTTCCCTATTTATTTGCACCCAACTTTCAAGGACTTTGACCTCCCTAAATCTTAGATTTAATCTTCACTTTGGTTGTAAAACTTAATATAGTTTAACAAATCAATTGACTGGATTGAAAGTAAATTAAGATTGAATTGAAAAGATCATCATAACTTCTTTAAAATTATCATGGGACAAAAAATTCAAATCACCATTTCAAAAAATCTCAAGACAAGGAGAAAGACAGAGAGAACTACTCAGAACTCATGGAGAAGAAACAACAAAACTTAGAATTTATATATAGAAGCAAAGTCATACAAACTTCAATAAGTAAATATCACTTATCTCTAATTCCTCCCCAAGAAAACTCCTCGAAGTTCCTCTGAATCTCTTCCTTTCTCCACTTATCTCTAATTCCTCCCCAAGCAAACTCCTCAAAGTTCCTCTGAATCTCTTCCTTTCTTACACATAGAATTCTCCTTCGAAGCGGCAAGGAGGTTGAAATCTCTCACTTTCCTTCCACTCATACAATCTCTCGAAGAATTCCTCAAATAACTAACCCTAAATTACCATCTCTACACTCTAATGGACACACATGGACACCCCCTTTTTTGTCCTCCAAATGTTTCTTTTAAGGTTGTAGAATAGTTTTCAAGAGTTGCTTAAGCATCCCTTAAAAAATCGTCCACATTGAATGCATATGTTGAGGGAACCCACGTGCTCGCCGTCGGCGGCCTCGATGGCCCCATCGGCGGCCTTCTAGAATATTTAATTCTAGACTCTCAAAAAAACCCCACAGTCGGCGGCGTCGAGCCCGCCGTCAGCACCCAAGATCAAATATTCATATTTTGGTCCTTTTTGCTCCAAATTCGCTCCTTTTTGCATCTTTTTGCTTCAATGACCATAATTCAACATAACTGCAACAAAACATCAAAAATACCTTTCTTTAGAGTGCAATATTATCAAAATTTTTGTAAAAATAGGTATAAAAATCTCAACATATTTTCCTTTGGTCAAAATTTCCCAAACTTTACAATTACTTGTCCTTAATTAACTTCAGTACTACATAAAAGTTATGATCTACTGTGGTAAAGTTTTAATTTAGAAGTACTATAAGTTTGACTTAAGTAAATACCATAGTAAGATTTTTAAAAAAATTTCAGGTAATTAAATTAGCTTTGTAGGTACAAGCTATCTAGTCATCAAGTTTATGAGTTCTAGTTTTTTATTCATTTCAAGAATGACTATATGTTGTAATATCAAGTCACTTTAAATATTCAAATCATAGGAACTTAATGAGAATATTACTAGTAAATGATTCTTTTCCATAAATATAAGTTCAGGAATGTATTTAGGTTTTCCCTTTAGTTAGGTCCAAGTGAAGCCAATTTTTGATTAGGCATCTCCTCAAGCTTCTCCTCACTTATATATATTTTTCCATTTAGATTGCTTTCAATCCTATATATTTTCTTTTCTTTCCAGGGATTGTTGTCAATCCTTTCATTTTCTTCTTCAAATGAATATTACTATATCTGGATAGCCTTTAATAATTTTGAACTTCACTTTTCTTTCCCTAAATTTGAAAATATATCTGGATAGCCTTAATAATTTTGAACTTCACTTTTCTTTCCCTAAATTTGAAACTCAACACTCCTTTACCTTATAGATATTTCATAGTTTTTACATCATTGAGCCCCAATCTTTTCTTCTAATTCCTTTACCTTATAAATATTTCATAGCTTTTACATCATTTAGCCCCAATCTTTTCTTCTCATTGCTTACCTCATAAATATTTCATAATTTTCACATCATTGAATCCCAATCTTTTCTTCTCAAATGTCTTACCTTATAAATATTTCATAGTTTTTACATCATTGAGCCCCAATCTTTTTTTCTCAAATGTGTCTCAAATGAACTTATAAATATTTCATAGTTCTTACATCATTGAGCCCCAATCTTTTCTTTTCAAATGAATTTCCAGAATAAGTATTTCATAGCTTTTACATCATTCAGCCCGAATCTTTTCGTTTCAAATGAATTTATAAGATTCTTAATATTTTAAAATATAGTTTTCCTTACTTTAAATAGTTACATATAGGCTTATTCTCTTATAGTAAATATTTTAATCTACAAAATTAATTTTCCTAACAAAAATATTCCTTTAAATCTACCATAATATTTAAATATCTATAAAAAATAGTTATCCGAATTAAATTCACTACAAAAAATCATATCAATAACTTTTGAAAATATTTAAACTGAAAACATATAATAGTTAATATTTTTCTTCCCTCCCTAAAACTTAAATTTTTCAATATGGAATGATACAGGTGAAAGAAAAATTTTAAATATAAATCATACCTCAGTACTTTAGGGATTTTCATCATTCTGAACTAGTCTGTAATATTAGAAGCTTTCTATAAATATATATCATTAGGTAATTTGCTGGGTAATGAAATTTTGAAGTAAGTACAAAACTAAACATTATACAAACACTATATTTCACTCACACATCACAATACAAAATAAAAAACAATTACAAGTACATCACAATGCAAAAAAATTACATCACATTACAATTTTACAAAGTACTAATCAAAGTCTATTATAAATACACATGCAAATTTCAAACTACAACACTAAACATTTATAATAATAATTAAAAATTATCTAACTTCAAACATTCGATACAATATCCTCGTCTCCCTGGTCAACAAGTGGATTGTGCTGATACTGAGTAAAATACAGGCATTCAAGAAAAGTAAGATCAGGCTCACCTTTGTAGCGTCGGGCCTGAGCTTCATAGTAAGCTATCTCGAAGTCAGAATGCCACTATAGATACTCACTATCATAATCATGTCTACATTCTAATCCCCCAATTTTTTCATTTATTTTCTTTATACTCTTCTGCTGCAAGGTTAACTCATTCATTAAATCATGATGGGTAGGCGAACTAGAGGATTGAAGGTCATAACTAGTAAAGAGGATATCTCTTCTAGTAGAAGGTTCTTTACTCCTACTCCCAGATCTCCATCCTTCATGGGATTAATACTTATTTAAATTAGCTTTACTAATGGGTTTCACAGGGTAAACCCATTCTTCATCATCTCCAGCTTCAACTCTAGAAAGATGGCAAAGTGCATAAATGAGGCCAGGATGTCCCAAACCTCCACTTGATTCACTCCTTCTCGTGGTCAAAATATTCTTATAGATAATTCTCCCCACATTTATAGCCTGATTGTTCTGAATACAAAAAATCAGAATATCTCTATCTCTTGTTACCTCACTATGGTGATAGGTAGGTAACAGAGTAGAGGAAATAAAATAGTTTCACGCTTTAAATGTGGCATTCAACATGGAAGCAGAAAAATTTACCCGTTCTCGCTGCTTTATCTTTCATGTCCCTTTTCCATCAGTGAGAAAGTTAATGACATCATTCAGCAAGCCTTCCATTGTACTGAAGTTTTCATAATTGCAGATATAGGTGTCCGGGACTTCATAAAATGAGTTAATGTGAGTTGCACTAAACTCAATAGAAAACCCTCTTACTCGAACGGTTCCGTCCTCACAACAGAACGCATTGGCATATAATTCTTTCACAACATTCAAAACAGCCTTATTGGTGGTATAACAGAAATATTCCCACCTCCGTTCGGTAATAACTCGTTCAACTTCTCCTCCTGGACTCTTAAAACACGATCTTGTATACATTCTTTCCTTAAATTATTGAAGTAAATCTTGACTGAGCCTTTGCATTGATGAAGAGAGACTCGTCAAAATCAAGGCGCCTCTTTTATCGCGGAGCCATTTCATTCTAATCAAAATTATAAAAAAAATTCCAAAATACACTTCAAATACTTAAATAATGGCTTCTAAGAGTGACTCTAAGAGTTCAAAACAAAGTTCCATGATTTTCTTCCAAATATTTTCTTTACATTCTCAACTTTTTTGTATCTCCTCAATGTAGAAGAAATTCAAGGTGAAAATCAAATATTTTTAAGTTGGAGTGAAGCTCTCACCGAGCGATGAAAAAATTTGGTGTCTAAAAGCCTTGAAATCACCCCAAATCCAAGATATGCAAGACCTAGATCGAAATTTTAATTTTTTAAGAGGAAGGGGATGATGAATAGTGGCAGTTGACTTGTCAAAATTGCGGTTAAAAGTATTTTTTGGGATCTCACCGTTGGTGGGGTCTTCAGCGCCGTCGGCGAGCTCTATTGAATTATATACCCTAAGTCTCAGGAAAAATCCACCGTCGGCAGCGTCGATGGCGCCGTAGGCGAGGTTTTCAAAATTAGTTTAATTTCCAGATTTTTGCGATTTTGATCAATTTCAAGCCTCATTGACATTCGTTCAATAATTCTAGACATAAATTTAAGTGATTAAATGATGTACTAACACAAAATAAACATTAACAACACACAACATCACAATTATATATAAAATCCAAAGGTTACAATACACGTTACACAACATACATAAGTTTGGTATTTTCTCAACCTTAATACTTCAATTAAGCATCACAATCCAAGCCACAACACTCTAAACACTGAAAACAAACATTTTATGCTCAACCTCCACAATACTGAGATTTAAAAGCAAAAATCGAAAGTAAAGCAAACACATAAGTTCAAATCAAATCACACACATAGACATATAGGTAGTAAAGCTAATCTTCTACAAACTAATGATAATTTCAAACAAAAACACTATAATCACAATAAAAGTAAAGATAACTATGGGTTGCCTCCCATAAAGCGCTTGGTTTAGCGTCGTCATCCCGACATATTCAGATATTACTTAGGTTGACTGACCATTAAAACCTCTTTAAAATTTGGTCTTTTACCCTCAAAATAAGGCTTTAATCTATGTAATCATTAAAACCTCTTTAAAATTTGGTTTGTTACCCTCATAATATGGTTTTAATCTATGTCCCAGTTGACTGATTATTAAAACCTCTTTAAAATTTGGTCTTTTACCCTCAAAATACGGCTTTAATCTGTGTCCATTCATTTAAATCTTTTCCAGTCTTTTGATCTTCAATTTCAACAACTCCGTAAGTATAAACTTGAATCATTAAAACCTCTTTAAAATTTGGTTTGTTACCCTCATAATATGGTTTTAATCTATGTCCCAGTTGACTGATTATTAAAACCTCTTTAAAATTTGGTCTTTTACCCTCAAAATACGGCTTTAATCTGTGTCCATTCATTTAAATCTTTTCGTTTTCTGATCTTCAATTTCAATAGCTCTGTAAGTATAAACTTGAGTCACAGTAAATGACCCTAACCAATGAGACTTCAATTTCCTAGATTTCAACAGCTCCGTAAGTATAAACTTGAGTCATAGTAAAGGGTCCTAACTAACGAGACTTCAATTTCTCTGATTTCAACATTCCGCAAGTATAAACTCGAGTCACAGTAAAGGGTCCTAACTAACAAGACTTGAATTTTCTAGGGAATAACTTTAGCCTTGTATTGTAAAACAAAACTTCTTGTCCTGGTTCAAAGTTTTTCTGGTTAATCTTCTGAACATGCCATAACTTTAGTTTCTCCTTATAAATTATGTCGGTATCATAAGATTCATTTCTTAATTCTTCCAATTCTTTCATTTTTAACAATCTCTTCTCACCAACTTCTTTCAAATTATAATTGAATTCTTTAATCGCCCAATATGATTTATGCTCCAATTCTACTGGTAAGTGACAAGTTTTTCCAAAAATCAACCTTTAAGGAGTCATTCCAAAAAGTGTTTTATAAGTAGTTCTGTACGCCCACAATGCAGTATCCAGTCTAGTAGACCAATCTATTATACTAGGGTTTATAGTCTTCTCTAGTATTTGTTTAATCTCTCTATTAGAAACTTCAGCTAACCCACTGGTCTGAGGGTGATAGGAAGTAGAGATTCTATGAATAACGTTAAACTTTTTTGTCAATCTCTGAATGTATTTATTTCTGAAATGGAATCCTCCGTCAGTGATAATAACTCTCTGCATTCCGTATCTAGTAAAAATTTGTTTCATTAAAAATCTTGAAGCACTTTTAGCGTCACAATGAGGTAAAGCTTGTGCTTCAATCCACTTTGAAATGTAATTTACCTCAACTAATATGTATAAGTTCCCAGATGAAGGAATAATGGTCCCACAAAATCCAATCCCTAAACATCAAAGATCTCAACTTGTAACATGAAATTCAGAGGCATTTCATTTCTTCTATATATATTTCCTACTCGTTGGCATCGATCACAAGTTTTTATGTATCTGTAAACATCTCTAAAGAGAGTAGGCCAATAAAATCCAGCTTGTAAAATTTTATAAGTTGTTTTATCAGTTCCAAAATGTCATCCAAATTCAGCATCATGACATTTCTGAATAATTAGTTCAGTTTCTTCATAAGGTACACATCTTCTCATAATAAGATCCTTACATTATTTATATAAATAAGGCTCATTCCAAATATATGCTTTCACAACATGAATGAATTTTTGTTGTTGTTGCAATGTCAGCATAGGTGGTAAATTATCACATACAATATAATTAATAATATCATCATACCATGCTATTTCCACTCATTAATATTATAGAGTTTTTCATCAGGGAAACTGTCCATAATTTTATTATCGATGTCAGATAATTCATGATATTCTAAGCTTGAGAAATGATCAGCAATTTGATTATCAGTTCCCTTTCTATCAAATACCACAAAATCAAATTCTTTCATCAAAAGTATCCGTCTAATTAACCTTGGTTTGACATCCTTCTTTTGCTTCATATATTTAATAGCAGAGTGATCAGTGTGCACAACACATTTAGTCTCAATTAAAAACATACACAATAGTCAGCAACTCTATTTCAGTAACAGTGTAATTTATTTGAGCATCGTTAAGAGTTTTACTAACATAGTATATAACTTTAAAAATCTTATCATACCATTGTCCAAGAACAGCTCCAATAGCATAATCACTAGCATCGCATATTAGTTCAAATGATATCTCCCAGATAGGTGAAACTATTATAGGGGCTGTGATTAGCTTTCTTTTAATAACTCAAAGGCATTTAAACAGTCTTCAATAAACTTAAATTTCTTGTCCTTTTCTAAAAGTTGGCATAGATGTTTGATAATTTTTGAAAATCATTAATATAACTCTTGTAAAAATCAACATGTCCAAGAAAACTTCTAACCCCTCTTACATTAGTAGAGGGGTGTTAATTTAGATATAACTTGAATTTTTGTGGGGTCTACTTCCATAACATATTCTGAAATTTTATGCCCTAATAGAATTCCTCCTGCAACCATAAATTGACATTTCTTCTATATTTTAACTAAATTAGTTTTTTCGCATAACTCCAAAACTTTTTCAAGATTATTTAAGCATGCGTCAAATGATGTTCCATATACAGAGAAATCATCCATAAGCACTTCTTTTCCATCATCAATTAACTTACTAAATATAGACATCATACATCTCCGGAATGTTGCAGGTGATTACATAATTTGAAAGGAATTCATCGAAAAGCAAAAGTTCCAAAAGGACTAGTAAATGTTGTCTTTTCTTGATCCTCAGGAGCAATAAGAATTTGATGGTAGCCGATATATCCATCTAAAAAAAAAAAATTTGCACCCAGTAATGCTATCCAATATTTGGTCTAAAAATGATAAAGGGAAGTGATCTTTCCTAGTGGCATTGTTTAATTTTCTATAATCAATGCAAATAAGCCACCCAGTGTTTAACTTAATTTAATCTCGTTTGTGGATTAACTCTTGGTTTATATTGTTCATCCAGTATAATTTTGTGCATACAGATTGAAGGATTGATTCCTTTAATATGAGCTTTCTTATATCTTTTTAATGTATCCCAAAGTCTTTTCTCGTGCAAATCATTTAACTCTGAAGATATAATAACAGGTAATGTAGATGAGTTTCCCAGAAACACGATATTTTCAACTCAAGTTCAGGTGGTTTTATAATTGATAGAACTAGATTCTTATCAGCATTTCCTGTAATATCCATCATCTCAAATCTTTCCTGAACATAATCTAATTCTTTATTTTGTATTTCATCCAAAATAACTTCATCTTTTTCTTCAAAATCTTTTTTCACTTCAAAATATTCTTTAAAATGCTAGTTCAAAAGATGTTCACTAATTTCCATGTGAAAACATTCATTATCTCTTTTAACAGCAGGGTATTTCATAGATTTTGCAATGTTAAAAGTCCCATTAACTCTCATATTTAATTCTCCTTTTTGAACATCTATCATAGCTTTTCTAGTAGCTAAAAATGTTAACTCTCATAGTTAATATATTTTTTGAACATCTATCATAACTTTTCCAGTAGCTAAAAATGGTCTCCCTAAAATGATAGGTCTTTTTAAACATATGATTTCACAATGTTAAAAGTCACTTCTTGATCATTTACTCTCATAGTTAATTCTCCTTTTTGAACATCTCAATAGCTTTTCCAGTAGCTAAAAATGGTCTCCCTAAAATGATAGGTATTTCTTTATCTTCCTTTTCATAGATTTTGCAATGTTAAAAGCCACTTCTTGATCATTAACTCTCATAGTTAATTCTCCTTTTTGAACATCTATCATAGCTTTTCGAGTAGCTAAAAATGGTCTCCCTAAAATGATAGGTATTTTTTTATCTTTCTCCATATCTAAAATAAGGTAGTTAAAAATGCTCTCCCTAAAATGATAGGTATTTCTTTATCTTCCTCCATATCTAAAACAATAGCAAAAAATGGTCTCCCTAAAATGATAGGTATTTCCTTATCTTCCTCCATATCTAAAACAAAAAATGGTCTCCCTAAAATGATAGGTATTTCTTTATCTTCCTCCATATCTAAAACAATGATTAAAATGAGTCTCCCTAAAATTATAGGTATTTCTTTATCTTCCTTCATATCTAAAATAATAAAATCCACAGGAAAGATAAACTTATCAACTTTTACTAACACATCTTCTATAACTCCCTCAGGATAAGTAACTAAACGATCCAGTGACTGAAGAGTTACAGAAGTAGGTGAGACATCTCCTAATCCTAGTCTTTTGAAATTCGATAGAGGTATAAGATTAATGCTGGCTCCTAAATCACATAAAGCTCTTTCATAAAATCTTTTACCGATAGCACACGGTATAGTGAAACAACCTGGATCATTTAATTTTTCAAGAAACTTTTTTTGAATAATTGCACTACACTCTTCGCTAAGTGCAACAGTCTCATTATCAATGAACTTCATTTTCTTGTTCCAAATATCTTTCATAAAATTCACATAATTGGGCATTTGCTCTAAAGCTTCTACGAAAGGATTATTTACTGTTGATTTCTTAAGAATTTTTATAAACTTGGAAAATTGTTTATTCTTTTTCTGTAGCTTCAATCTTTGAGGAAAATGGTGGTGGAGGTTTTTCCATAGTAATTTTCATTGGTGTAAGTGGATATTCTAAATCTGGGTATTCATGATCCTTTTCTTTTTTACATCCACTTTCTCTTTTTAGTTTCCATTTCTTTCTGCACTCTTGTTTCTAATTCTTTTCCACTTTGTAATTGTATCACTTTTATCTGTTCTTTTTTTTTTTATCTTTAAGATTAGGTTCCACAGTACTAGGAAAAGTTCCCAATGTTCGGTTACTAAGCACAGTAGCGAAATGCCCTAATTGGTTTTGACTATTCTTGGTAGCAGTTCCTTGATTTTGTAATTGGTTTTCTTGAATTTGTAATTAATTTACTTGATTATGCAATTGTTGGCCCATGTTCAGTATCAGCTCTTCCATAGACAACTTCTTTACCTTAAATTGAGTGTTACTGTTAAACGCCGGAGGATAAGAAGGTCTATAATTAATATTTCCTTTGTTGGATGAATTTTCCAATGGGTTTACTGGGTTGTTTGCCCATTGTTGATTTGTAGAAGAATGTTATTCCAATTATGGATGCTCTTCCATCCTGGGTTATAATAGTTCGAATAAGGATTGTTGGGTCTATTGTTAATAGCATTTAAAGTCTCGTGAAGGTTGAACATCCACAAATTGCCCAGATGAATTCTCTTCCATCATAGGACGTGTTGGAGAACGAGGGTTGAACATCCAAAATTTGCTTAGATGAATTCTCTTCCATCATAGTAGGTGTTGGAGAATAATTCATTCCATAATGATCTAATTTTGATATTGCAGCAATCTGCAAAGCTAACATAGATATTGCAGCAGAATCATGGATACTAGCTAACAGTAATTTGTGAAGCTAACATAGATATTGCATCAGAATCATGGATACTAGCTACTCTTTTAGTAGCAATCTGTGAAGCTAACGTAGATATTGCATCAGAATCATGGATACTAGCTACTCTTTTAGCCAATCTGTGAAGCTAACATAGATATTGCATCAGAATCATGGATACTAGATACTCTTTTAGGATTTACTATCATAGGAGGTGTTGAAGAATAATTCATCCCATAATGATTTAATTTCTTTGATATTGCAGCGCTGTGAAGCTAACATAGATATTGCATCAGATTCGTGGATACTGGCTACTCTTTTAAGATTTACCATTTCATAGGGCCATTGAAAATTGTTGGTAGCCATCTCTTCTATTAACAAATAAGCCTCATCAAAATGTTATATTAAAGAACCATCAGCCGCAACATCTATAATCAATCTAAGTGATCCCACTATTCCATTATAAAAAGTTTGAATTCATTAAGGAACCACCAACCGCAACATCTATAATCGATGTAAGAGATCCCACTAATCATTCGTAAAAAGTTTGAATTATCAACCAATCTGGTAACAAATGATGTGGGCACTTCCTAAGAAGATCTTTAAATCTCTCCCAAGCTTCATATATCGACTCTCCATCAATCTGACAAAATGATGTTATGTCATTTCTAAGTTTAGCAGTTTTGCATGGAGGGAAATATTTGGATAGAAATTTTTGTGAAATTTCTCCCCAATTTCCAATAGATCCAGGTGCTAACGAATTTAAACACATCTTAGCCTTATCCTTAAGTGAAAAAGGAAAAAGTCCATGTCTAACAACATCGTTCAAAATTGTGTCATATTTAAAGGTAGCACAAAATTCTAAAAAACTAGCGAGGTGTAAGTTAGGATCTTCATTTGGTGTACCTCTGAATTGATTGTTTTGTACAATTTGGATAATAGCAGGCAGCTCAAATGAATTAGCAGCTACATCAGGATTTTGGATAGATAAGTTAATTTCATCTGCTGAAGGATTTGCATAATCTTGTAGAGGTCTAGTTTGATGTTCATTTTCTTTCTATGATTGTTCACATTGTTTTCGATTGTGTGAGGATTTCTAGGTTCTTTTCTTAGTTTTCTAATTCTCCTAACAGTGCGTTCCACTTCTAAATCATAGGGTATAAGATTTTTAGGTCCAAATTTACGCATACAATTGAAATGAGTAAAGAGAAAAATAGTTAACTAAATATGAAAATAAGTTGCAATTCAAGTAAAAGTTTTCAAATAGTCCTAATTTGTCTGTTACTCTAATTATAATTTTTTTATTAAATCTAATTTTTACTCACCGGCAACGGCGCCAAAAACTTGATAACAACTTCATATATGCTTAAAAATATAAGAATTTGATACTGTTGCTAGAAGATTTAAATCCTCGGTAACGGCATCAAAAACTTGTTAACGGTTATAGATTTGATAAATATGTTTATAAAATATTCAATAATTATAGAATCATACTTATCAACGCAAGTATACGTATGGCTCAAGTAATACAAGGCTCTAATGGAGTTCGAATATCGATCCCACAGGGAGTAATATTAGAGGCTACAAACTAAGATTTAAAAAATCAATAATTAATCACAACAATATAGTTCAATTTGCTTATTTATCACTAATAGGCAATTGAAATAACTAATTCTACTAATAAAGTTTCTAATGTAAAGTTCAATATATAAGAAAACATCCTTCTCCTTGTCAAGAAGCTTAAGTGAATCGATGCATTGAATCAGTTTAAATTGTAATGTGCCAATTAGGAGCATACCTATTCTTTACCCTTTGAACAAAGCATAAAGAACATTGACTAATCCTATGCTTAATTACCAAATCCGTAGCTAAGCTGGGAGGATACCGGCTCTCACTTCAGAGCTCCCACGTTCCCCTCGCCCGAGGGCTAACATCTACACTTCAGCACCCAAACAATGAGACAAAATTGATGATTTTAGTTTGTCACTCTAAAATCTCCAATTTTACACCCGATAATTTTTATTTCCCTATTTATTTGCACCCAACTTTTAAGGACTTTGAAATCCCTAAATCTTGGATGTAATCTTCACTTTAGTTGTAAAACTCAACATATTTTAACAAATCAATGACCAGATTGAAAATAAATTAAGATCAAAGTGAAAAGATCATCACAATTTCTTAAACATTTTTTTGACCTCCATGAATCTTAGATGTAATCTTCACTTTAGTTGTAAAACTCAACATATTTTAACAAATCAATTGGCTTTGACCTCCCTAAATCTTGGATATAATCTTCACTTTAGTTGTAAAACTCAACATATTTTAAACAAATCAATTGAATCTTGGATGTAATCTTCACTTTAGTTGTAAAACTCAACATATAAGGGATTTGACCTCCCTGAATCTTGGATATAATCTTCACTTTAGTTGTAAAACTCAACATATTTTAAAACCTCCCTCAATCTTGGATGTAATCTTCACTTTAGTTGTAAAACTCAACATATTTTAACAAATAATTGGTCAAATTGAAAGCAAATTAAGATCAAAGTGAAAAGATCATCACAATTTCTTAAACATTATTGGCCAGATTGAAGGTAAATTAAGATCAAAGTGAAAAGATCATCACAACTTCTTTAACATTTGTTGGCCAGATTTGAAAGTAAATTAAGATCGAAGTGAAAAGATCATCACAATTTCTCAAACATTTTCATGGCTTCAGTAAATTAAGATCGAAGTGAAAAGATCATCACAATTTCTTAAACATTTTCATGACTTCACCACCCGATAATTTATTTCCCTATTTATTTGCACCCAACTTCTAAGGGCTTTGACCTCCCTGAATCTTGGATGCCATCTTCACTTTAGTTGTAAAACTCAACATATTTTAACAAATCAATTGGCCAGATTGAAAGTACTTGGATTGAAATTAAGAGATCATCGCAATTTCTTAAACATTTTCATGGCTTCACCAATTCAAATCACCATTTCACAAATCTCGAGNCTTCACCAATTCAAATCACCATTTCATAAATTTAAAGATAAGGAGAAAGATAGAGAAAACTACTCAGATCTCATGGGGAAAACACAACAAAACTCAGAATTTATATATAAAATCAAAGTCATACAAACTACAATAAAAAATAAACTTATCTCTAATTTCTCCCCAAGAAAACTCAAAATTTCTCTAAATCTCTTCCTTTCTTTACAGCACACAGAATTCCTCTTCGAAGCGTCAAGGAGGAAGAAATCTCTTACTTTCCCTCCACTCTTACAATCTCTCAAAGAATTCCTCACAATTTAGACTCTCTACCAAACACTAATGGAACCTCTCCAACCTTCAGGACCTTTCTAACATCCAGGACCTCTCTAATTTTCGGCCAAAATCTTCTTTTAAAGTTGTGAATGAGCATTCCCAAGAGTTGCCTAAACACCTCTAAAAAATTCATCCTCATCCAAAGCCTGGTTGGACATAACCGCCAATCTCACTGTCGGCGGCCTCGAGGGCGTCGTCGGCAGGCCTTCTAAGTGAATTGATTTTGGAGTCTCGAGAAAATCTCGTCGTCGGCGCCCTAGTTCAATTCTTCACATTTGGTCCTTTTCGCTCCAAATTCGCTCCTTTTTGCATCTTTTTGCTCCAATGACCCTAATTCATCATTCCTGCAGTAAAACATCAATAATACATTTCTTTAAAGTGAAATATCATCAAAAACAGTATAAAATAGGTATGACAATCTCAACATATTTTCCTTTGGTCACGACTCCGAAGCTCCACGCGGCGCGCTCCTATTTGATGTCGTCATCCACCTCAGCGCTGACTCAGCCCGCGGTATATGTTCCAAAGCATTGTCTGGCTTCATCTTGACCATCCATACAATACACGCTTGATCGAATGACGCTCCATCATCATCCCCGATAGCTTAGCCCGAGAACCGTCCATCTTCTAACCTTAAGATTTCTTTCATTTCTTAACCAAATTGGATCAATTTTTTTTTTTAAATGTTCATATAGACTAGAGGAACATATCCATATGGTTATGATGCCATGAAATCAACTCAAAAAAATGGAGATTTCAAATAGGCTCGGGAGGAAGAGAAGTTTTATACCTTTGCTCTGAGAAATGAAGCTTCGATCAGAGAGTCTTGGCACGTTCGTTGTGATCCAAAAAGACTAGGGATTGAGTCTCTAGTCTTAGTGTAAGGCCTAGGTAAGATTTTGATTGTGACCGGATTTGAGTGTTGGTCTAGAGCTATGGTAGAGGCTCTGTGAGAGGGAAATTGGATGGGGCTTAAGCTTCTTTCACTGTTGTGAAGGTGTGGTTGAAGTTAATTTGAGTTTGGTGGACTGTGGAGGTGTATTGGGCTCTATCTTGGTTTCCAACAAGATTTCAATCTCAAAATTGAACTCCAACAGTGGAAATTGGTGAGGGAAAATAGTTGGAATGCATTGAGGGAATCTTAGGGAAGCTCTGTGGTTAGTTTGGGGAGGTATCTCTAAAATATTTTCAGCACCCCTCTCATGGTCGTGGGGGGTGCTTTCTATAAAAATGGCTAAGGGGTGGCTTTCATGTCCAATTAGGAGGTGCATTGTGCTGCTTGGGTGGAGGGCAGGGAGCTCTACGATTTAATTTGGTTGAGCTGGCCTATAGGTTTTATTTGGGTGAAGTTCCATGTGTGTGTCTCTTCGTTTTGAGCTTCTCCAGGGGCTAGGCCACCCGGCCATGGCAGGGGGAGGTGGCTAGGTGCTCAGGGCATCCAGGGGAATCTATCAAAGAAATTTAATGTAATGAGGTTGTTGACCTCACTTTTGGTTGAGTTCTAGAAACTTCTTTAGTAGCCTAATTCTAGCCATAGGACTTTCCTATTGACTAATCTTAGAAAACTAGAAAAGGTATCCCCACCATTAGAAATTCAAAGCTTTTCTCTTCACTCAACTTGAAGTTTCACATATTGATCTTAACCTCTAGCACTTAGTAGGTGAGATCATTATGAGAAAACTCAAGAGGAGTTCCTATAGGACTACTTGGCCTTAGGATTGACCCTGGGTGTTGGTTTGAAGTTAAGGTACATAATATCCTCACAATATTCTGGCTAAAATCAATCCATAAGAACCCAAAATAAGGGTTTTATTGATCCATAGTTCATTTAGAATGGATATTTATCCAATTCTACTTGAAATACTAATCTTTTGTCATTTGCCCCAGACACCCCCAAGTTACCTAACTGCCCTTGGGACCCCAATTTTGGCTAAATGACCAAATCACATCAACACCCCCAAATTACCTAAATGCCCTTGGGACCCTCCTTTAACCCAAAATCCCAAAAATTCTAAAATTCTTAGAAAATTCCAATAAATCCCATTACTAACTGCCCTAAGGACCCTCCTTTAACCCGAAATTCAAAAATCCCATAAAATTTCCAATAAATCCCAAATATTCCCAATTTCATTTCTTTCAACTAACATATGGCCCAATTTGGTCAATTTGGCCATC
>JXCR01130022.1:151831-165072 GCA_002079205.1 Phalaenopsis hybrid cultivar
TACATAAAAATTCTAAGGTCATTTAACTTGAATTTGACAAATTATGAAAGTTTGGACCTTTAGGGGCAAAATTGTAATTTTGGACATTTTGGCCTTAATGAACATTTAGGCTTAATCAAAATGGAAAATGGGTAATTTTTTATATTAATTAACTCATTTAATGATTTGCAACCAAAAATGGGCTTAATTGGTAGAAACCCACTTCACTTTACCAATTTACAATATAAAAGGATAATTCCTATAATTATCCAAAATCTTGGAAAACTTCATTAATCAAAAATGACTTTTGAATTTAGGGGTATAATTTTGGAAATCAATAATTTCATACNAGATCTTTAATAATAACAGTTCCATAATGATAAAGTATGATCACATTGAATAGTCCTAACCATCTAGATTTCAATTTTCCTGGAAATAATCTCAATCTATTATTATATAATAGAACATCTTGTCCAAGTTCAGATTTCTTTTTTATAATCCTCCGATATTGCCATATTTTCATTTTCTTTTTATAGATTTTTGCATTATCATATGCTTCATTTTTAATCTCTTCAAGTTCATTGATTTGCAATAATATTTTTTCACCAGCATCCTTTAGATTAAAATTAAATTCCTTAATAGCCCAAAATGCTTTATGTTTTAACTCTACTGGTAAGTGGCATGTTTTACCCAAAACAAGTCTATATGGGGGCGTTACAATATGAGTCTTATAAGCAGTTTTGTATGCCCATAATGAAGTATCTAATCAAGCAAATCAATCTAATTTATCAGGATTTAAAACTTTTTCTAAAATTTGCTTTATTTCATGATTTGATATCTCTGTTAGACTGCTAGTTTATGGATGATAAGCAGTAGATAATATATGAATAATATATTTTCTAATAAATTTTTCGATCCTCTTATTCCTAAAATGGAATCCTCCATCCATAATAATCACTCTCGGCATTCCAAATCTTGTAAAAAAAATTTTTAAAAAAATTTTTGAAACACTTCAAGCATCACATTTTGTTAGAGCAATAACTTCAATCCATTTGGACATATAATCAACAGCAAGCAATATATATATATTTCTACATGAACACATAAATGGTCCCATAAAATCTAATCTCCACACATAAAAAAATTTCAACTTCCAATATGTAATTCAGAGGCATTTCATTTCTTCTAGAAATATTTCATACTCACTGACATTGATCACACGTTTTAATATATTTATTAACATCTCTAAAAAGAGTAACCCAATAAAATCCAGCTTGCTACTAGTTCCAAAGTGTCCTCCAAATTCAAAATCATGACATCGTTCAATTATTTGTTCAGTTTCTTCGTAAGGCCATATTTTCTAATGATCAAATCTTTACATTGTTTATATAAATATGGGTCATCTCAAAAATAGAACCTTGCAACATGAATACATTTCGTTAATTGTTGATTCTTTGCATCTGGTGGTAGAATATCACCTACAATATAATTTATTATATTTTCATACTACAGTATATCCTTTATATCAATAATATACAATTGTTCACCAGGGAAAATTTCTAAAAGTTCATTTGCAAAACCAGTTAATATTTCTTGTTCTAGTCTAGACAAATACTCAGCTATTTGATTTTTAGTTCCCTTTTTTTATCTACTACCACAAAATCAAACTTTTGTGGTAGAAGTATCCATCTAATTAATCTCGGTTTAGCATCCTTCTTTTGCATCAAATAATTGATAGCAAAATGGTCTCTATGCACTATATATTTAAATCAAATTAAGTAAGGTCTAAACTTATCAAAGGCATAAATAATAGCTAATAAATCTCTTTCAGTAGTTGTGTAATTAATCTGAGCATCATTTAGAGCTTTACTAGTATAATATATTACTTTAAAAACTTTGTTATTCCTTTGCCATAAACAACTCTAATAGCAAGATCACTAGCATCACACATTATTTCAAATGGTTTCTCTTAATTAGGTGGAACTATTATAAGAGCAGTGATTAATTTTTCTTTCACTAATTCAAATGCTTTTATTCATTCCTCATTAAAATTAAATTTTGTATTATTTCTAAAAATTGACATAGTGGCTTAGTAATTTTTGAAAATTTTTTTCTATAAAGCCTGTAGAAACCAGCATGTCCTAGAAAACTTCTTACCCCTCTAACCGTAGTAAGAGGCGGTAATTTCACAATAACTTAAACTTTTTCTAGATCTACATCCATGCCATTTTTAGAAATTTTATGCCCAAGTACAAGTCCTCCTGCAACCATAAATTGATCTTTTTCCCAATTTAGTACTAAGTTGATTTTTTCACATAGTTCCAGAACTTTTTCTAAATTATTTAAGCATATTTCAAATGAAGTTCCGAATACTAAAAACTCATCCATAAATACTTCCATTTCAAGTTCAATTAAATTATAAAAAATTGACATCATACATCTTTGAAATATCGCAGGTGTGTTACATAGTCCAAAAGGCATTCTACGAAAAGCAAATGTTTCATAAGGGCTTGTAAATGTTATTTTTTCTTGATTTTTAGGAGCATTTAGAATTTGATGATACCTAGTATATCCATCTGGAAAGTAGTAATATTTTTACCCAGCCAATCTATCCAACATTTGGTCTAGAATTGGTAAAGGCAAATGATCTTTGCTGGTAGCAACATTAGATTTTCTATAGACTATACAAATTCACTGGCCAGTAGCTTGTCTTGTTGAAATTAATTTATTTTTCTCATTTACTTCAATTGTCACTCCTCCTTTCTTGGAACACAGTGGATCAAATTTACTCGAGCACTGTTTGAAATAAGACATATAATTCCAGCATCTAACTGAGTTTGTATTAACAATAATTGCAGCTCCTTGATTTTGTATTTGATTTCCCATGTTCAACATCACTTCTTCCTTATTCAACTTCTTCTCCTTAACTTGTGAGTTATTGTTAAATATAGGAGGATAATAAGGTCTATAGTTAAGATTACCTTGGTTATTTGAATTTCTTGAAGGGTTCACCGAATTGTTATAATTATTTCAACTAAAATTAGGGTGATTTTTCCATCCAGGATTATAATAATTAGAATAGGGATTATTATTTCTATTATTTATAGCATTCATAGTTTCATAAGATGATTGAATATCAATTGTATGCTCTAGTTAATTTTCCTCTAACACTGGTGACATTTGAGAATAGTTTACTCCAATTTGATCAATCTTCTTTGATATAGAGGTAATTTGAGATGCCAAAATAGTCATTGCATCGGAATCATGAATACTAGCTACTTACTTTGGATTTACCTGTTCAGAGGGTCATTGAAAATTATTAGTAGCCATCTTCTATATTAAAGAATATATTCATCAAAAGGTTTTGACATTAATGATCCATCTGTAGCAACATCTAAATTAGATCTAAGTGATCCTACTAATCCATTGTAAAAAGTTTGAATTATTAACCAATATGATAAAACATGGTGTGGAAATCTCCTAAGGACATCCTTAAATCTTTCTCAAGCTTCATATATCGATTCCCCTTCAAACTGACAAAAACATATAATATTGTTTCTAAGCCTAGCAGTTTACGAGGGTGGAAAATATTTAGCTAAAAATTTTTGTTATAGTTCTCCTCAATTTTTGATAGATCAAGGTGCTAATGAATTTAACCAAGCTTTACCTGTGTCCCTTAGTGAAAAAGAAAAAAATTTTAAGCCTGAAAACATCATTAGACAATCCATCATATTTAAAAGTAGCACATATTTCAAGAAAACTAATAAGATGTAAGTTAGGATCTTCAGTAGGTGTTCCTCCAAACTGATTATTTTGTATCACTTGGAAAATAGCAGGTTTAAACTCAAATGAATTAGCAGCAACATCAAGATTTTGAGTAGTTAAGTGAAGTTCATATGCTTTAGGATTAACATAATGTTTTAAAGGTCTTTGTCAATTTTCATTTATTTGATTATCTAAGTTATTCGTCATTTCGTTCAAATATCTTATTTCTTTTTTTTTTGTTTTCAAACTTTTCTAATAGTACGTTATAATTCTGAATCGTTAGGTACAAAATGTTCAGATCCAATACTACGCATAAACAAATATAATGAGCAAAGAAAAAATCTTTAAAGTACTCTTAAATTTCAAAAATTTTATTTAATGATTTTTTATTCTTTTAATTATTTTTATGTACTTTATCACTAAATTTCTTAATTTACCAAATTTATTTAATTTACCGTTACCTTCCCCAACAATGGCGTAAAAAACTTGATCCTAAAATTATAGATGTGTAAAATTAATAAAGTTGACTCCGCTTTGCAGTGACACAAAAAACTTGATTCTTTATTTATGAAAAACAAATTGAAGAAATTTATGTTGGGATCCTACGTAAGTATACATATTGTTATCAAGTAATACAGAAATTTCTGTTTTAACCCCAAATATCGATCTCATGAGGAAGGTGTAAATTTGTAATGGAAATTTAAATCAAGAAATTCACAACAATAAAGAAAATCTACTATAGTAATTTCAAATATTTAGGGTGCTATCTGAACTAAATTACCAACTACTAGAGAAACTGTAAAGCAAAGCTAAGCAATAACTACCAAACTATATTGTGACAAAGTTATCCAATATGAGAAAGCATCTTTCCCACTACAATATGGTTTTTGTTAATTGAGAGAGATAAATGGTTTTAATATGTCTTATGCCAAATAGAAGCAATTTTAATTCTCTACTCTCAGTCAAGTGTTATAGAGAATTGTTGACTAATATTAGGTTTAGTCTCAAAATCTGTGGTTAGACTGAGAGGATACTGGCTCTCACTTTCCTTCCCCTGAAGGCTAACTCTCACTTTAGTTCTTAAACACTAAGACAAAATTGAGGATTTTAGGTTGTCACCCTAGAATCTCCAATTCTTCACCCAGTAATATATATATATATATATATATATTTCTATTTATTTGCACTCAATTCCATGAATAAAACACTCCTTCGTGGAATCGAATATGATTCTCACTTTATTGTGAAACTCATACTCCATTTCCCGGATAGTATATTTCACAATAGATGTTAACATTTCAATTGGGAAAATAAAAAGTAAATTAAGAACAAAGTGAAAAAATCATCACAATTTATTTTATATTTTATCTCTTCATTTCATCATATCTCAGAGTTGGGAGAAAGACAAAGAAAACTACTTATACCTCGTGAGAAAGATAAAAAAAAATACAAATTTCATAAATAAGAGAAAGTTTATACAATAATAATAAACAAACACCACTTATCGTTAACTCTTCGTCAAAGCAAATCCCTTGTAGCTCCTCTTGAACTCTTTCTCTCTTTACAAGACTCATAATTCTCTCTTTCAAGATGTAGGGAAGAAGAAATCTCTCACTTCTCTTTCTCTCCAACAACTCTTAAAGAAATCACTATTAGACTCACCACACTACACAATACACACAACGGAACACTAAAGAAAACTCAATGACACACTAGTGGACTCCTTTTTTTTATCAATAATGTAGGTTTTCCAAGAGGTGTATCAAATAACACTCCAAAAAGTATCCAAATTTGTCAAATCTTCTAGAATTTTAACATACACCGACTTCACCGCTATTTGCGCCCACGATGGTGTTGTCGGTGCCAGTAGCCCAAAGTTAATTTATGCTCTCTGTCAAATGGCGTCGTTGGCACCCCTGATGTTCTGGACTCCTTCCTTCATGCTGGAGCCATTGGCGTCCGTGCTGGCGCTATAGGTGCTGAATATTTCTCTCCAAAATGTCATTTTAACTCTAAATTCCATCATTTTGCTTCCTTTTTGCTCCAAGTTCAAAAAATCATCAACCTACAATAAAACATGAAAAATACATTCCTTTAAAGCGCAATATCACCAAAAATCAATATAAAATATAGGTCTAAAAATGCATATATTTTTGGTGTATCAGTATGCTTGCGTAGTTTCTCGTATTAAAATATACTAATTGTATTCTTATTTACTTCGAAGTCATGCTTTCACCTACCCATTGCTTAGGATCTAATTTTTGGCACTGTTGTAAATTAAAAATTATAAGCAAGAAAAATACATCGTACTGTCATATAAAATTAGGATCAAGTTTTTGGCACCGTTGCTGAGGAATAAATAAAATTTTTGAAGAAATTTTTAGAAAGCAAATTTCTATTTTTAGAAATTCTCATTTAAACTTTTAGATTTATTATAGGAATATCATAGTGTTGTTTTTATATAAATTTTCTTCTTTGTGTGATTTTATTTTATGCTATTTTGTAGTAATTTATGCGTAGTTTAGTTTCTAAAGGACTAGTGCCCTACAATTCTGAATTTGAAAGAACTATTAAAAAAATAAAAAATCAAAAATATAGAAAAAAATAAAAAATTTCAAGAAATGACAAACCAAAATCATCAAAATGATGAAATTAATCAAGAGTTTAGAACTTTAAGAGNCTAAAAATTTCAATAAATGACAAACCAAAATCAACAAAATGATGAAATTAATCAAGAGTTTAGAACTTTAAGAGATTATGCAAACCTTACAGTGGATAAACTTCATTGTCGTATTCAAAAACCTACTGTAGTGGCTAATTTATTTGAACTTAAACATGTTATTATCCAAATGATATCAAATAATCAGTTTGGGGGAGCACCAATTGAAGATCCAAATTTACATTTTGCCAATTTTTTAAGATTGTGTGCTACATTTAAATATGATGGTGTATTAGATGATGTTATAAGTTTTAGAATTTTCTTTTCTCATTGAGGGATAAGGCTAAGATATGGTTAAATTCATTAGTACCTAGATATATCAGAACTTAGGCTGATTTAGTGCAGAAATTCCTTGCTAAATATTTTTCACCATAAAAAAACTATGAAGTTTAGAAATGATATTACATCTTTTTGTCAGTTTGAAGAGAAATCTATTTATTAAGCATGAGAATGATTTAAAGAACTACTGAGAAAGTGTCCACACCATGCTATACCAAATTGGTTAATAATTCAAACTTCTTACAATTAATTAGCTGGATCTCTTAGATCTATTATCGATGTCGTTGCTGGTGGTTCATTGATGTCGAAACCATTTCATGACACTTATGTTTTAATTGAAGAGATGGCTACAAATAATTTTCAATGGCCTTCTGAGAGGGTAAGTCCTACGAAAGTAGCAAATATTCATGAATCTAATGCTATTGCAATGTTAGCAAATAAAGTTACTATAATTTCCAAGATGTTAGACTAATTTGGAATGAATTTTTCTCAACCAGTTGCAATGATTGAAGATAATTCATTAGGCAAAATGGTAGATTCTTAATCATCATTAGAAAATTTGAATGCCATTAACAACAAACAGAATAACCCATATTTAAGCTATTATAACCCAGGTTGGAAGAACCATCCTAACTTTAATTGGAATAATACTTCAAATGGTAATAATCAGCAATGGGGGAACAACAATGTAAACCTATTGAAAAACTGGAAAAACCAAGGTAATAGTAATTATAGACCTACTTATCCTCCAGGTTTTAACAGTAATCCACAATTCAAAGAGAAAAAGTTATCTATAGAAGAAGTGGTGTTACAATTGGGAAATCAGTTATAAAGTCAATGAGCTAAAAGTAAAAATATTTAAAATCAATTTGGATAAATATCAAATTCATTAAGTAATAGATCCCAAGGAACATTTCTTAGTAATACATAAGTAAATCTAAAAGACTAGAACAAAGAGCAAGTAAAAGACGTTCAACTTAGAAGTGGAAAAGAGTTGGAAGGCAGAGTTCAAAAAGAGATTGAANTTCAAGGAACATTTCCTAGTAATACATGAGTAAATCCAAAAGACTAGAATAAAGAGCAAGTAAAAGACGTTCAACTTAGAAGTGGAAAAGAGTTGGAAGGCAGAGTTCAAAAAGAGATTGAAGTAGAGAGAGAAGAAATTGAAGAGCCAAAAGAGGACTCTCTGAAAGGGTTAAAGGGACCCATTTCTCTACTTAAAATTAATTTGGAAAAACCACCACCTCCATTTCCTCTGAGACTTTGTTACCAAAAGTTGGATAAACAATTTTCAAAATTTTTGGAAGTGTTTAAGAATCTTACTATTATTATTTCATTTACTGAGGCCTTAGATCAAATGCCAAGCGATGTGAAGTTTATGAAAGATATTCTTAACAGGAAAAGGGAGTTTGAAGATAATTAGACTGTTGCACTTAGTGAAGAGTGCAGTGCTAATTCATAAAAAACTTCCTGAGAAGCTTAAAGATCCTAGTAGCTTCACAACTCCTTGTGCAATAGAGGACAGATTTCATGGGAAAGCATTATGTGATTTAGGTGCAAGCATTAACCTTATGCCATTATCAATATTTAAAAGATTGGGATTAGGAGTAATATCCCTTACTACTGTAACTCTATAGTTAACAAATTATTCAATAGCATATCTTAAGGGATTTATAAAAGATGTTTTAGTGAAAGTGGATCCATTTAGCTTTCTTGTTGATTCATTATGTTATATATGGAGGACGGTAAGGAGATACCTATCATTTTTGGGAGACCTTTCCTAGCTACAGGAAGAGCAATTATAGGTGTGCAGAAAGGGGAATTAACTAAGCATGTCAATGATCAAACTATTACTTTTAATATTTTGAAATCAATGAAGTATCCTGCAAAAGGTAAAGATGATGAATGTTATAGAATGGATGTAATAAGATATCTGAGTGAATGTCATTTCAAAAAAAAACTTATGAAGAGAAATCTGAGAAGAAAGATTTGGAACACAAGCAAGAAGAGGAATTAGAGCAATTTGAAGATTTTTATAAGAAAAATTCAAATTATGTTCAAAAAAGTTTTGAAGTGTTGGACATGACAAAAAAAAATAAATCCATCGATTAAACAACCTCCTAAACTTGAGTTGAAGTTACTTCTTATACATTTAAAATATTTCTTCTAGGTGATTCCTTAACATTACCAATTATAATTTCCTTAAATTTAACTATAGAAGAAGAAGAGATTTTAATGAAAAATTTGAAGAATTATAAGAAAGTAATTGGATGGACAATTTTTGATATTAAAGGAACCAATCATTTAATTTGTATGCATATAATTCATATGGACAAGAACTAAAAACCTAGGCTGATCATCAAAGGAGATTGAATCCTATTATGGAAGAAGTTGTTAAGAAAGAAATTTTAAAGTTGTTAGATGTTGATTTATCTACCATATTTTAAATAGTGCATGGGTTAGTCTAATCCACTGCATTACTAAGAAAGGAGGAGTGACTATGACTATTAATAAACATAATGAGTTAATACTAACAAGAGAAGTAATAGGATAGACATATTGATTATAGAAAATTAAATCTTGACACTATGAAAGATCATTTTCCACTACCGTTTCTAAATCAAATATTGGATAGACTAGTTGGGCATAAATACTTTTGCTTTCTAAACGGATATATTGGTTATCACCAAATGCAAAAAGCTCTTGAGGCTCAAGAGAACACAACATTTACCAATTCTTATGATACATTTGCTTTTAGAAGAATGCACTTTATTTTATGTAATGCCCCTCCTATATTTTAAAGATGTATGATAGCGATTTTATGTGATTTAATTAAAAAAGGAATTGAAGTTTTTATGAATGATTTTTTAGTTGGAACTTCATTTGAATCATGTTTAGAACATTTATCAAAATTTCTTATGTGCTGTGAAGAAATAAATTTAGTCCTTAATTAAGAAAAATCTTAATTTATGATAGCAGGAGGAATTATTTTAGGACATCATATAACAAAAAATGGTATGGAAGTAGACCCTGCAAAAACTCAAGTGATCGCTAATTTACCTTACCCAACAAATGTAAAGGAAATTAGGAGTTTTGTAGGACATGTTGGATTCTACAAGTGATATATTAAATACTTTTAAAAAATTGCTAAGCCTCCATGTTGTTTTCTTAAAAAAGATGTAATTCTTATTTTTAATAAGGAGTGCATAAAAGTATTTGAGCTATTAAAAGAAAAATTAGTCACTGCACCAATGATTATTTCACCAGATTAGGAAAAACCTTTTGAATTAATGTGTGATGCAAGTGATTATGCTATTGGAGCTGTTACAAAATCATGAAAAGATTTTCAAAGTAATCTACTATGCTAGTAGAACTCTTAATGAAGCTTAAATGAATTATAACACAATTGAGAAAGAGTTATTACCATTAATATATGCTTTTGATAAATTCATATCATACTTTATTGGAACCAAATGTGTTGTGCATACTGATCATTCTGCTATTAATTATTTAATGAAAAAGAGGGATGCAAAAACAAGACTGATACGATGGATTCTTATTTTGCAAGAATTTGACTTTGGGACAGTAGATAGGAAGGGAGCTGAGAATCAATTTAATGATCATCTGTCCAGGATTGAATTAGAAAAGACCACTATATTTTGAATAAGAAATTAATAAAGAATTAGAAAAGACCACTCTATTAATAAACATTTTCCAGATGAAGAATTGTTCAGTATTAATGAGTGGCGTGTTCCATGGTATGCTGATATTGTGAACTTTTTTGTTAGTGATTTTACACCTTATGGAATGACATACCAATTGAAGAGGAAATTTTTATTTGAAGCTAAGAATTATTTTTGGGATGATCCATTTTTATATAAATAAGAAAAGGATCTAATTACTTGAAGATGTGTGCCTTTAGAAGAAACTTATGAAATTATCCAAAAATTTCATAATTCTTATTTTGGAGGACATATTGGTGTTGATAAAACAACGTAAAAATATTAGCAATATGGATTTTATTGGCCTACAATCTTTATAGATGTTAATGCTTATATCAAAACTTATGATTGATGTCAATGAGTTGGAATTATTTCTAGGAGAAATGAGATACCCCTCAATTATGTGTTAGAACTTAAGGTATTTGATGTTCGGGGATTAGCTTTCGTGGGACCATTTATTCCATCTTTCATAAATTTATATATAATGATAACAGTAGACTATGTATCCAATTGGATAGAAGCTATTGCTTTACCTCAATGTCATGTTCAAAGTGTTGCAAAGTATTGAGAACAAATATATTTTGTAGATTTGGGATGTCAAGAATGATCATAACTGACCGGGGAAGTCATTTTAGAAATGCAATAATGAAGGAATTATTAAAATAAATATAATATCAACCATCAAATTGCTACTGCTTATCATCCTCAGGCAAGTGGTTTGGCTGAAATATCCAATCATGAAATTACAATAATATTTGAAAAATTTGTGAATCCATTAAAAATGGATTGGTCAATCAAACTTGAATATGCTTTGTGGGCTTATAGGACTCCATATAGAACTCCTATAGGAATGTCCCCATACATGTTAATATTTGGGAAAGCTTGTCACTTACAAGTTGAACTTAAGTATAAAGCATATTGAGCTATTAAAGAATTTAATTACAATTTAAAGGATGCTGGTGAGAAAATACTATTGTAACTAAATGAGCTTGAAGAGATAAGGAATGAATCTCTTGAGAGTGCTAAGATTTATAAAGAAAAAAAGAATATGTAGCATGATCGGAGGATTCTTACTAAAAATTTTGTTCTGGGGCAACAAGTTTTTCTATATAATGCAAGGTTAATATTATTTCTAGGCAAACTTAAGTCCAGGTGGATGGGCTCATTTTTTGTGATAACAGTTTATCCTTATGGAGTTGTGGATATTAAAGATCCTAAAACTAAGAAAATATTCAAATTGAATGGTCACAGGCTGAAAAACTTACTTTTTAGGGGATCAACTTAAATTAAATGATCTTATTTTGTTGGGTCAACCAGAATAAGCACTGGTTACATCAGGCTAACAACATTAAACAAAGCGCTTTGTGGGAGGCAACCCATAGTTATCTGTGTGTTTCTGTTTTGAATGTTATGTTGTTATGTTTGATTAAGAAAATGTGGTAGTATTTTGAATATATAATGATTTAGTAATGATTCTAAGACCTTAATAGATGACTTAGACATGTTAGAATGAGTATTTGGACATTAAGCTGACCTGTGTTAAACTAAGCACTGGAACTTAAGTGCTAACATTAGATCCTTAAGCGCGACAGTTAACTAAACGTGCTAAATTATGTTTTCAAAGGATTTAAACATGGTTTAGTGGGGTTTAACATGGGTTAGTGGTTTGAGAATGTGTCTAGTAGTTTTAGGCTTGGTCTAAAGCCTATAAATAGAAGGGAATGAAGAGAATTCTGACCCCACTTCAATTTTAACCCTAAAATCTAAATAAAGAGTGAGAGATCTTACAAAAAATGTCATCTTGGGAGATTGATATGAAGAAAAAGGAGGAAGCTGTGAAGAAGAAGTTCACTAGTCAAAGGTGCAAGAGTTATACAATGGTTTTCTAGCCGTTATTATAGAAGGAATAGAGGATAAAATCACAAAAATTGAGGCTGATGTGGCTTTAATTGAAGAAAAATTAATGGAAGTTAACGCACATTTGGAAAGTTTNAAAAATTAATGGAAGTTAACGCACATTTGGAAAGTTTTGGACGACAACTTAAGATGCAATTTAGCTACATAAGTTTTATAGAAGAAGCAAACAAGGCTATGTATTTGAAAAAAAATAGATTGAAGAAAACTCAACCAGAGTTCTTCACACTGTCCATTCTATCAAATATATATTCCAAATGCCTAAGAAGAAACTAATGAAAGGCCAGGATTTATTCTACCGGAAGATGAGTGGAATTAAGTTCCAAGTTTAGTGTTTGTTTGTGTTAGGCGTTTGTTTGTTAGTGTTAAGTTTATTTTATGTGTTTTTAGTGTTAAGTTTGTTTAGGGTTTTTGTTTATGAATTATCTCATCCAAGTCTCTTTGGATTGAGATATTATGCATCACAAATGTTTGTAATTATTTGTGAATTAATATAAGTGTTTATTTATGCGTAACTTTTGTGTTATTTGTGTTGAATCAAATTTGTTAATATTGATGAATTTGAGAAACAGCAGAGTTGAACGGGAAGAAAATAGTTATTAAAGATTTATAAGACCATTTAGGGTGGTTGACTTAGGCTAGATGTGTATTTCACATAAAATCAAAAATATCAAAATTTGTGCATTGGCGCCTAAGTGCCAAAACCCCACGCTTAAGCGATGGACAACACAAGAGGTAGGCCTCTAAGCATCAAACCAGTCGTACTTAAGCGTCGTTTCACTTAAACTAGTTCGCAAACATTTAAAGGTGAAAAGTAAACCCGAGAACACCATTTTTACCCCCTCGCCATCATCTTCTTCATT
>JXCR01130023.1:0-19605 GCA_002079205.1 Phalaenopsis hybrid cultivar
CAATTGATGAGGTGATGAAAAAAAATGGCTGCACTGAGTCAAGATAAAAATATTTGCACAAGTACACCACAAGCTGAGATGGAGTCAATGCACCACAAACAATGGAGCAGCAAACATCAAGACAGAAGAAAAGATGGTAAAAGAAAAAAAAATATTGAGAGTTTGATTACTATTATATCAATCATTTATTTCAATATCGATGTTATTGTTTATATTTAGTGTTATAGTGCTACAATATTTTAAGCTGTAATATTAAAAATTATGTTTTCAAAATGTATTAGTTCAAAATTGTTATTAACTTGATGTGTTATAATTATTTTGTGGAACTAAATACATAGAAAAGAGTACACTATTTTTTCAATCTCTTTTTTCCCTTTTATATGTAACTCCCACACAAAATATCATAAATAATATACTAAAAACAAAGATCACAATAAAAAAACGTAAATATTGATAACATAAGAACAAAAAAGTGATCCTTGGTATCAACGGATCTAGCTTTATATCTCTACAGTCTAACGCATGGCAACAAATCTTAAGGTTTTACACATCTAACCATGAATAGTATGGAAATGAAAATAATTTAGCTACTACAAAAATATAAGAATAGACATAAAAAGCAGCATAATCAGCAAATACCTTCAGCTGTCCTGAATCACTGACCAAAAAGTTGAGCGGCAAAGTTACATCTAAAACTTGCGAAGCCACTTCATCATTCTGTTCTTCTCTGAGCTCACCCCTTCCCTCCATTTCTTGGAGATTTCCGTATAAAGCTTTAGAAATTACTAATCCTCCTTTCTCCACTTGTTTATTCTTCTTTCTATTAGAAACAATTTCTAGTAATTTTTGTGCTTTCTCGGCCACCTTCCTTGCTTCTTGCAACTTGAAATGTACAGATAAGACCAAAAATACCAATAAATAACCATTAGAGATAATCTGACTCGGCTGGCATTAAACTTTAACAAGTAAACAGAAGAATGAAGTAGTAAAAATGTTCGGATTCATCTCCTAATAAAAGGAAGAGTGTGAGGAACCATACAATTAATTCAATAACCAACATAAATCACAGCTCTGAAAAGTTAAGACAATCAAAAGATTTAATCTAACAAACAAAATTCAATCTGTATCAATTTATAAATCAATTTTCTAACTTAACTATGCATCTCACAGCCTCCAGAAACAATTCAATAAGGCTCCTTTTGCAAATAGAATTCTTCATTGGGTCCATTATCATAGTTCTTTTTTTTTTGTACGACTTCTCTAGAAATTTACTAAGTGATGCCTTGTTGACATGATTAAAGTTTCCTTAACATGACCTACCCTGCAATCCTTAGTTAATCTGCATAATCAAAATGCAAAGCATAACTAACCTAAAGAGTATTATGTTGTAGAGATTCTAACAAAAACCTAATGAAAATGCATGATGAAGAAATTAATGCATCAAAAACAAAACTTTCACAGGATATAAACTATTAACTCCAAATAAATGCCCTGCTAAGGAAACAAAGAATTCCCAGAAGAGGTTAAACAGATTGAGATAACTCCCAGCTGTAATCCCAACAACCCAAAAAAATAGAAAAAGTTGCACCTGCTAAAATGCAACAAAACCACAAGAGAACATGGCAACAAACAACTGCAAAAGAAACCACTGACAACAAAATATAGGAACTATTAATTACAAAGATCCCAGCAGCAAAAAATTGGCTAATATAAGCGCTACAGTGATCCAACCAATATATATTAAAAAGTGAATTTGAATTTGGAGGATTTCAAACCTCAATGTTACCTGTGATTATTCATCCTAATTTATCATATAACTTTATTTGATCCGATTTCTCAATGGTCCTTAAAGAATTTTTTTTTTTGATTTAGATGAATCGTAACATTCTCACCTTATTTGAATTCCACATATCTATAGTTAAAATTTTCAGTAGAGTTACAATAATAAGGGTTAGCAATTTTCTGAGAACTATTTTCATGCAAATCATACATATCAAAGACTAGTAATGCAATAAAATACAAGACATGTAGAGGTAAGAAAAAATAATAAATGTTAGTTGATGAGGGATTATAGCTAACTGCACTGAGTACTACATGTTTATCATATCGATGGATAAACATTTTAAAAGATTAATAATCTAAATGGTTGTAAAATAAAAAATACAATGAATCACATGTCTTTGGATTCAATCAAGCAAATGAAGTTTAAATTTTCAAGCTTTCTTGTTAAATAAATCAAGGACAACATTGACACAGTTTGACTTAGTAAATTTTTTTATTAGTTTATAAATAAATAAATTAAGGGCCAAAAAGATCAAGGTCAATTTGACATGCAACAGAGAGAAAATGTCAATAGAGAATTTCCCAAGGGATAATAATATATTGTTCGAATGATTTAATAAATTCAGCATGCATAACTTATTAAAATTCAGTCATCAATAAACTAAGATTCTAATTGAGGGTTGGGTTAAAAAATGATCCCATATTCATTCTTTTCAGATTCAAATCAACTTTTGGTCAATTTCATATTCCAGCTTTTGACTAGATTAGAATAAGATCAGGCGCATATTCTAATGTAGCATTTTTATGTAAATTTAGCTTTAGTGAAATTATATGTACAACTATTTTGTAAAAGTAAATCTTTTTCTAAATCTAATTCTAGAAAGCAAATTTTGGGAGGAAAAATCTTTAATAGATTATTCACATGTAGGGTAAATATTAAGATAGAGAAATTAATCTCTCGTATTTAAAAAACTTACCAAATATAGCAAGTCTAAATTAAGAAAGAAAATAATTCTGAAATAAAAAATAAAGAAACGTAAAGTAGGAAGAGAATAAAACTAAGAAAGGTGTTTCCAAAGATATGTTGAATCAAATCTTTTCATGATTTTTTGAAGCAGTCGGCTGGCCCATAATGAAAAGTAGCCGAACTTTTCAGGTTTCCACACCCCCCCTCAAGCTGGGTCGTAGATGTTGTAGAGACCAAGATTGGTATTGTGAATTAGTTTAATTGTATAATGCCACCATTAACCTTTTCAGATATCAAGTGCCTATAAATTTCAATATGATTGGTTCTGTCATGATGCACTGGATTCTTGGCAATACTAATAGTTGCTTAGCTATCACAAAACATCTTTATAGGCCTATTGAAGGTACACCCCAATCACAAATTCCTAAGGTGAATACCATACACTCAAATTTAGCACTAAATACAGAAAAAATAGCTTGTTTCTTACTTGTCCATGTAACCAAATTTCCACATACGTAGCAGCAATAAAATGTGGTTGACCTTCTATCGGTGAGTTCCCCAACCCAACTTGCATCAATGTAGATTTCTACCTCTCGTCTTCTAGTTTTTCAAAAATTAATCCAAAACCAGGAGTCTTCTTGAGAACCTAAGAATCATGTATATCATCTCCAAATGCTCTTCATTTGGGTTATTCATATGTTGGCTCAAGATACGGACAGATTATGCAGTATCTGGCCTCATATGTGATAGATGAGTTTTTCTACCAATCTTTGACATCTTCACTTATCAACAGATATACTCTCTCCCCTATTAGACTTCTTGTCGGAATCCACTCAAGTATTAGTAGGTTTGCATCCAATCATCCCCGTCTCCTTTAGTATATCTAAAATGTATTTACTTTGTAATGATGACTTCCTTAGACCTTTGCTACCTCATACCAAGAAAATATCTCATGACTCATAGGTCCTTAATTTCAAACTGAGTGGGAAGCACATCTTTGATTTTGAGAATCTCTAAGAATTATATCATCCATATATACTATCAGTGCTACAATCTTACACCCCTGTGTGTGATTTGTGAACAAAGTATGATCAGCTTGACCTTGAGAATATCCATTAGATCTTATATTTTTAGCAAACCTTTCAAATATGCTCTTGGTGAATGTTTAAGCCCATAACGAAACTTCCTGGGTTTGCATATTAAGTATTTATTGGAATCATTCTCAAGCCCTGATAGTATCTCCATATAAACTTCTTCTAAATCCATGTTCATGAAGGCATTTTTAGTGTTGATTTGATGCAGTCCCCATTTCTTGTTAACTGTTACGGAAATGAAACTAATAGTGTTTAGTTTAGCAATTGATGCAAATGTCTTCTGATAGTCAATCCCATAAGCTTAAGTAAAACCTTTTACAACAAAATCTGGCTTTGAACCTCTCAAAATACCCCCCACCAACATTTTATTTGATGCTAAACACCCATTTGCATCAGATTGGCTTCTTATTTTGAGGGAGTTTAGTAAGAATTTATGAGTTATTATGCTTCAGTGCTGAATCTCTTCTTCAAATACTACCCTCTATTTTGGATTTTCAAAAGCTTCATGAATAGATTTGGAAATCTACACACTATCAAAATTAGAAACAAAAGATTAGTAGGATGAAGATAACTTCTCATAAGCTACATACAACTAAATTATATATTTAATACAACTTTTCTTGTCACCAACATTAGAAGGGGAAGGTTATAACTCATGAGTACTACACTCCTGCCCCGAAATTCCAGGTGAATGCTAACTTGAATTTTGATTTGAGTTGTTCTGTCCTTGTAATTTGTTTTCTACATGCTCAGAGTTTTTCATCCTCCTTTTGTACACATGAAGTTTTTGTTATAAGCTTCAGGTTAGATTAGTTTGATCGATTGGACATCCTGAAACAAGATATGAGGGCTTGGTAGAATAGGTGGTGAGGTCGTGCAGGTGTCATCAAATGCATCCTAAAATTGATGCTCATTTGTACTCTCCCCTTAAACCTCAGATTTTGGGTAGTATAATTAATTTTCAAAAAATGTGGCATCCATGGAGTTGCAATCTTTTTTTTTTTTGGTAACAAGAGAGTAACACTAATACCCATTTTTGGACGCATACCAAGAAAAATATAATTGATAAATTTAATCAAGTTTGTGCATTGTAGGAATAGATGTGAACAACTGATACACACCAAAGTTTTTAAGCGATATAGTAGAAGAGAAAGCTTTGAAATAAGGATAAGTAACCATTAAAACATGAAGGAGTGTTTTAAAGTCAAGTATCAAGCTAGGCATTTAATTGAGAAGGTATATGACAGTAAGAATTGTTTCCCCCTAAAAATATTTCGAAAATTAAAGAAAATGATAATTGAGCGAGATACCTCAAGGAGATGTAAAATCTTTCTCCCAACTATCATATTTTGTTGCTAAGCATTAACACATAAACTCAAATAGATAAGTCCACTTTTCGAAAAATAGGACTCAAGAATGGAATTGAAAATTTTCTTTATACTATCAATTTTTAAGATATNCGAAAAATAGGACTCAATAATGAAATTGAAAATTTTCTTTATACTATCAATTTTTAAGATATAAATTTTGCAATAGAATTGAGTTTGATTCATAATTGAGCGAGATGCCTCAAGAAGAAGTATGTTCTTTCCGTCAGTGATCATATTTTTTTTGTCAAGCATCAATACATAAACTCACATTGATAATTCTACTCAAATAGATAAGTCCACTTTTCGAAAAATAGGACTCAAAAATGGAATTGAAAATTTTCTTTATACTATCAATTTTTAAGATATAAATTTTGCAATAGAATTGAGTTTGATTCATAATTGAGCGAGATACCTCAAGAAGAAGTATGTTCTTTCCGTCAGTTATCATATTTTTTTTGTCAAGCATCAATACATAAACTCACATTGATAATTCTACTCAAATAGATAGGTCCACTTTTCGAAAAATAGGACTCAAGAATGGAATTGAAAATTTTCTTTATACTATCAATTTTTAAGATATAAATTTTGCAATAGAATTGAGTTTGATTCATAATTGAGCGAGATACCTCAAGAAGAAGTATGTTCTTTCCGTCAGTTATCATATTTTTTTTGTCAAGCATCAATACATAAACTCACATTGATAATTCTACTTTTTGCAAGATAAGCCACAAGAATGGAATTGAAAATTTTATAAGTAGAATTCAAGTTGGTTGGTTGAAGTGGAGGAATNTCGTCAGTTATCATATTTTTTTGTCAAGCATCAAGACATAAACTCACATTGATAATTCTACTTTTTGAAAGATAAGCCACAAGAATGGAATTGAAAATTTTATAAGTAGAATTCAAGTTGGTTGGTTGAAGTGGAGGAATGCTTTGTGCCTATTGTGCAATAAAAAAGTACGGCTTAGACTTAAAGGAAAATTTTATAAGTTGGTGGTGAGACCTGCAATGCCTATGGCGCGAAATGTTGGCCTTTATAAGAGAAGCATAATACTAAGTTAAGTGTTGCCAAGATGAAAATGATTAGGTGGATGAGTGGCTTTACACTTGTAGACAAAATGCGAAATGAATATATCTGTGATAGGGTTGGTGTTGCTCTAGTAACATGCAAAATTAGAGAAAGTCACCTTGGATGGTTTGGTCACATTAAACGTCGACCATCTGATGATCTGATTAGGAGAGTAGATGTTTTATATTCAACTTATGTTAATAAAGACAAAGGTAGACCTAGGAAGACTTGGGCTTATTGTATAAAAAAAATATCTTAATTTATTAGGATTAACGCAATGGAGAAAAAAATTCATGTAGTCGTAGTCTTCCTAGGTCTACCTCTGCCTTTCTTAACATAAGGATTAAGGCTTTGTTGTTGTTGTTGTTGTTGTTGTATCAATTTTGAGGATATAAATTTTATATTAGAATTGAGTTTAAATCATGTCATACAAATTTGAAAGATATGAGTTGTTTTAGATTTCTCTTCTATGAGGAATACCCAAATAGTTTAATATGATCATCAATAAATGAGACAAACCATCGAGCCCCACTTAGGATTTTCACCTTTGAAGGTCCCCAAATAACACTGTGGATAATAGAAAAAAGGTGTGAGAGTTTGTAAAGAGTCTTAAGATAATTAATTTTGGTGTGTATGACAAGTTTACAAATCTAACATTGACAAGAATTAGGATTTTTATTGATAAATAAATGAGAATATAACTTTACAACAAAAATCAAATTAGGATGACCTGTGCGACAATGTCATAACATGACTTATTTTTTAATAGACAAACTCAAGACTCAAAATTTAAGATAAAAAATGGAGGTGAGATCATTTGTGTTTAGNACTTTGTGCCTATTGTGCGATGAAAAAGTACAGCTTAGACTTAAAGGAAAATTTTATAAGTTGGTGGTGAGACCTGCAATGCCTATGGCGCGGAATGTTGGCCTTTATAAGAGAAGCATAATACTAAGTTAAGTGTTGCCAAGATGAGAATGATTAGGTGGATGAGTGGCAGAGAAGCATAATAATAAGTTAAGTGTTTGCCGAGATGAGAATGATTAGGTGGATGAGTGGCTTTAGAAGCATAATGATAAGTTAAGTGTTGCCGAGATGAGAATGATTAGGTGGATGAGTGGCTTTACACTTGTAGACAAAATGCGAAATGAATATATCCGTGATAGGGTTAGTGTTGCTATAGTAACATGCAAAATTAGAGAAAGTCACCTTGGATGGTTTGGTCACATTAAACGTCGACCATATGATGATCTGATTAGGAGAGTAGATGTTTTATAATCAACTTATGTTAATAAAGGCAAAGGTAGACCTAGGAAGACTTGGGCTTATTGTATAAAAAAAATCTTAATTTATTAGGATTAACGCAATGGAGAAAAAGGATTCATGTAGTCGTAGTCTTCCTAGGTCTACCTCTGCCTTTCTTAACATAAGGATTAAGGCTTTGTTGTTGTTGTTGTTGTTGTTGTTGTATCAACTTTGAGGATATAAATTTTGTATTAGAATTGAGTTTAAATCATGTCATACAAATTTGAAAGATATGAGTTGTTTTAGATTTCTCTTCTATGAGGAATACCCAAATAGTTTAATATGATCATCAATAAATGAGACAAACCATCGAGCCCCACTTAGGATTTTCACCTTTGAAGGTCCCCAAATAACACTGTGGATAATAGAAAAAAGGTGTGAGAGTTTGTAAAGAGTCTTAAGATAATTAATTTTGGTGTGTATGACAAGTTTACAAATCTAACATTGACAAGAATTAGGATTTTTATTGATAAATAAATGAGAATATAACTTTACAACAAAAATCAAATTAGGATGACCTGTGCGACAATGTCATAACATGACTTATTTTTTAATAGACAAACTCAAGACTCAAAATTTAAGATAAAAAATGGAGGTGAGATCATTTGTGTTTAGAGAGAGACTATCCTTGAGCATGTATAAACATTGATACACTTCAACAACGTCAATCACATTCCTCAACTCCAACACCTAATTCACAGGAATTTAGAAGAATTTAGTCATAAATTTCATACCACCAGCATCTGGTGTTTCCCTTCTAGGGTTGTATCCGAAGATGAGAAGTTGCTCTGACTGCAAGTCATCTGAGTGGTGACCTTCTTTCAAAAGTCGGGTGGTGCTTCGCTCCCGATGGAGCATTTATAGTATACCTTTCCTTCCACGCACCCTATGCTTTGTTGCCACGCCTTTTTCCTCATTGCAGCTGCCCGAACAGTAGTCATCGTTATTCTTTCTTTCAGTTCACTTTTCAACCACCTCCCTTCCACAATTTTTGTTGTCCTCCTTCCGAATCAGCTTCCAGCCCTCTCTTGTTGTTTTCGACAACTGACAGCATTCTAGATGCCCCATACCCATTTCCATCACTGTTCCAAACCTCGATCTTGCTGCCCTCATTGTTTCGTCCCTCCATCACTTTCGTAGCACGCAACACCTTCCCTTTGTTATTTTCTTGCTGTCCAGTTACTCCAAACAGCAAACTGCTGTTGTTTAGACTGCCTTCCTTTGCTACTTTGTTGTTCCAGCCGCCCATAATTATTGCCGACCCTTTTCCACGGCCTGAAAACCCCTTCCCTACTTTGTTGTCATATGTCCAAGCCCCCAAACCGTCACCACCATCACTTGGGATCCACCCTAAAGAGAGTTTGCGTGTGTTGTAGTTTCACTTTCAAGTATGTTTGATTATAACTGCAGATTTGCTTCCAGTAAGAATATTTGATTTCCTAGTTTTGTTAGGGTTAATACCAGTATCATTTAGTATTAGGGCTGGCCTAACCTAAGTCTTATCCTAGACTTTCTAGCATTCGTCATACCAAACATATTTGCACCTAAAAATTTTTCTTTCTCGCCATAAATCACCCTAACACACCTTCTTCCACCCACTCACACCTAAAACCTGGTCATGTCGCCAAAGAGATAATCATCGAAAGCATGATTGAGGGAAAAATAAATGATGTCATTTATGAGAAATTCACAAAGAGGTGTCCAAAGGATTTTAAGGGAGGATAAGCAGTGTGAAACCTGACAGCTACAACAAAGGTTTGGCATATTTGAGAGGAGGAAATCCAAATGAGTTGCGCTTATCACAATGGTGACTTGCTAGAACAAATTAATAGAGTGAATTCCTTCCACCATGTGGATTCCAAAGATAAAGAACCTCTACCTCAAAGATATGACATAAAATATATGAGAAATCAGAATTTTGAAAAGAAAATTTGTCATAGTTTTTGGTAGCCACGTAGATCCGAATGAGCTCATTGAGTGGCTCTGGACCTTGAAATGTGACTTTAAGTGTCCGTACATCACACCGGATGAACTAACCGCCAATAAGCTAAAGAAAAGTGCATTATTTTGGTGGCTAAATATAAAGTGCCTCTCCAACGAGAATGGAAGAGTAAAATTACTTCTTGGTTCCAAATGAAATGGGAGATTCAGTGTCATTCCTACCAGCTCACAACAAATCAAATGTTTAACCACAATTTCAAAAGTGGAGATGCCACATCACCGACCAACCACTGCATTTTACAAGCATGGTTCAACCCCAAAATCTTAAAGCCTGAGTATGCCCGAAGAACATCCAAGCCAACCTTGGTTGAGGAGAAATTGATTCAAAGCAAAGAAAAGGTAGAGTGAACTAGTATTCCTAAATCGGTCGCAATGAGAAAGTGTTTATAGTGTCACGGATTTGGGCATATTGAAGCAGATTTGCATAACCAAGGGGATGATATATTTTACTACGCGTGGAGCAATTGAAGAAATAGAAAAAAACACAATACACAGAAGAGAGCAAGGACACAAAACAGTATCAACTGCCAGCCAACAAGAAAGAGACGTCATCGATTCCAGTTGAACACAGGAGAAAGATTCTAGTTGAGTTGATAGTAACTAATATAGAAAGATAGTGAGTTTGAAGTAATGGGTGTTCATGCAAAGTATGAGATTGTGGTACCTCAAGCAACAGGTTTGCAGGCATTAAAAGGTGTATCAGCAGAACTGGCCTGAGATTTCCAAAAGGACCAAGAGTTCGAGAAGTTAATATCAGACACGTGGCAACCGAGATAAAAGTAATTCAGACTTTTCAAATATATAGGTTATTTCCTAAATTGCCCCTACTAAGGGATGACCAGCATGTCAAAATTGGAGCCCTTTTGTGCCACATCTGGAAGATTATATAGTTATTGGAATATCAAATTTTGTCCTATAATGTGCCCATCAGGAGGGACAAACCACAGCTCTAAAAATTTTCATAGTAGCTTGATGGAGAAAAAAATTCTTCAATGAGATCCAGGTCCTATCAGTGAAGAAGAGGTCTTTCTTGATTGGTTGCTAGTGAGAGTGGTGCATCCTAATACAAATTCCATCCCATAGTTGATTTCTCGTCACATACTTGTTTATCAACAATATTTCGTTATGTATGAGAAGTTGAAGAAGGTTTCAGATGTAAGGGATTGAAAGTTACATTGCGGGAACCTACATCTATATGCAGCTCCATCTCGGAATGTGCCAAAAGAGAATGTATAATGTATATTCATTCTATCAAGACATATTGTGAAATGTCAGTGCCTATAAGATTGGCTTGTCGGAAGATTATGTAATTCTTGATACATTTAGCGAGACTGACCTGACTGTTATGAGAAGATAAAAAGCTTTGACAGATGAGGTTGAAGCTCCCCAAACTCAAGAGACCAATGCGGGTTTGCCTATAATGATGTGGGCAAGACAATACTGCCACAGGTGCGACGTAGATAGAGCTGCAGGTTTCTCCCGTGATGTCCTTCATCTGGACTGAACCTGTCCAAATCGGGAGGGCTAGTCAGCTCTTCCACGAGAGATCGGTGCCTCCTTTCCATAGTGGTCCAATCCTAGTCATCTAGGGCTTATATATGTGATTTACGTTTTGAGGTTTTCAATTTTTTGCTTAGATTTCTGTCAGGACAGCCNTGAACCTGTCCAAATCGGGAGGGCTAGTCAACTCTTCCACGAGAGATCGGTGCCTCCTTTCCATAGGGGTCCAATCCTAGTTATCTAGGGCTTATATATGTGATTTACGTTTTGAGGTTTTCAATTTTTTGCTTAGATTTCTGTCAGGACAGCCATCAGCATCCAATGTTCCCCTTCTAGGGTTGTATCCAAAGATGAGAATGTGCTCCGGCTGTAGCCCATTCCTGAGGGAGTATTTATCATAAACCTTATCTTCCATGCATCCCTTTCTTCGCTGCCATGCCTCTTTTCTTGTTGCAGCTGCCCAGTCGACGTTGCTATTCTTTCCTACAGTTCACTTTCGAGCCACCTCACTTACACAATCCCTGCCATCCTTCTTTTGAATTAGCCCTCCCTCTTTCTTTTTCCGACAGCCCACAGCGTTCCAGCTGCCCCACACTCGCTCCATCAACAATCCAGCCCTCCATCCTCGCTGCCCTGGCTGTCCCAGCAATCCACTGTCACTGTCACAGCACGCAACTCCTCCCTTTGTTGTTTTCCTACTGTCCAGCAGCCCCAAACAGAAAACTGCTATTTTTTTTACCGTCATGCCTTGTTTCACTGCTGTTCCAGCAGTCCATAACGTTGTTGCCGCTCACCCACAGTCCTAAAACCCCTTTTCCACCTTACCACCATCTGTCCAAGCCCTCTAACCATCACCAACATCACCCATGATCCGCCCTAACGTGAGTTTACATGTCATGTGTTGTATTTTTCCTTTCAAGAGTGTTTGATTGTAACCGCATATTTTTTTCTAGTAATAATATTCAATTTTCTATTTTTATTTGTGTTAACTCGGATATCAATCATCCTCTTTCATTGCATCAAAGAGCTTTAAAAATTTTAAGGGAATTTTTATGGCATGCAGAATAAATGAATGCAATAAATAAACTTTCAAATGAAGCAATACTTGCTAGAAATCAGGCCAATACATGATTGACCAAAACAAAGCCCTCATATCATAGATAGCAGTCGAATTCATTGTTTTCAAGCAGATAAGAATGCACGCATTAAGAATCTAAGATATACATGTAACTTGATCGAAGATAACCAGATTGCATTCTGTAAAGGCAGAACATGTTTGATGAATTTACAGAGTATCTAAAGAGAGAAAAGATATCTATTTACATTATCCTAGAGCAAACTAAGAATATGGAGAGAAATTGCAATATAAGATGAACCCAACAAAACTTTCAAGAAAAAAAATAAAAGAAAAAGAATCAAGAAATTTTTTTCTCACAAAATACCCTTTAGGAAAGGAAAAAGGTAGTGTTTCGAAAAATCTTAGTTGACAGTGATTCTTATGTGTAGTTTGAATTCGCCATTAACAACCAACAAGCGTCCTACTTGTCTCTTCTAACAAATGCAATCACTATTGATAACGAAAAATTTTTTGCTGCTAAAAAAATTTAAAAGTTAAAAAAGAAAGTTCATCCGCTAAGTTCCATTAATCTGCAAAAAATGCTCAAAATAGACAATATGGTGATCATAATCTAAAACCAACTTGACAATGGGCTTCAAGCATGGATCACTGTCGATAAGGATTCATAAGGTGGATATCATAGAATTTCAGATAAAAGAATGTCAATTAAATTGAGAGGGAAGAGTTCAATATTAAGAACTTAAAATGTTATTGCACAATTATGAAAGTANTTGTAGCCCATTCCTGATGGAGTATTTATCATAAACCTTATCTTCCCCGCATCCCTTTCTTCGCTGCCACGCCTCTTTTCTTGTTGCAGCTGCCCAGTCGACGTTGCTATTCTTTCCTACAGTTCACTTTTGAGCCACCTCTCACTTACACAATCCCTGCCATCCTCCTTTTGAATTAGCCCTCCCTCTTTCTTTTTCGGACAGCCCACAGCGTTCCAGCTGCCACACACTCGCTCCATCGACAATCCAGCCCTCCATCCTCGCTGCCCTGGCTGTCCCAGCAATCCACTGTCACTGTCGCAGCACGCAACTCCTCCCTTTGTTGTTTTCCTACTGTCCAGCAGCCCCAAACAGAAAACTGCTATTTTTTTACCGTCATGCCTTGTTTCACTGCTGTTCCAGCAGCCCATAAACGTTGTTGCCGCTCACCCACAGTCCTAAAACCCCTTCCCCACCTTACCACCATCTGTCCAAGCCCTCTAACCATCACCAACATCACCCATGATCCGCCCTAACGTGAGTTTACATGTCATGTGTTGTATTTTTCCTTTCAAGAGTGTTTGATTGTAACCGCATATTTTTTTCTAGTAATAATATTCAATTTTCTATTTTTTTTTGTGTTAACTCGGATATCAATCATCCTCTTTCATTGCATCAAAGACCTTTAAAAATTTCAAGGGAATTTTTATGGCATGCAGAATAAATGAATGAAATAAATAAACTTTCAAATGAAGCAATACTTGCTAGAAATCAGGCCAATACATGATTGACCAAAACAAAGCTCTCATATCATAGATAGAAGTCGGATTCATTGTTTTCAAGCAGATAAGAATGCACACATTAAGAATCTAAGATATACATGTAACTTGATCGAAGATAACCAGATTGCATTCTGTAAAGGCAGAACATGTTTGATGAATTTACAGAGTATCTAAAGAGAGAAAAGATATCTATTTACATTATCCTAGAGCAAACTAAGAATATGGAGAGAAATTGCAATATAAGATGAACCCAACAAAACTTTCAAGAAAAAAATAAAAGAAAAAAAATCAAGAAAATTTTTTCTCACAAAATACCCTTTAGGAAAGGAAAAAGGGAAAGTGTTTCGAAAAATCTTAGTTGACAGTGATTCGTATGTGTAGTTTGAATTCGCCATTAACAACCAACAAGCATCCTACTTGTCTCTTCTAACAAATGCAATCACTATTGATAACGAAAAAT
The DNA here is from genome assembly GCA_002079205.1 of Phalaenopsis hybrid cultivar. Lineage (NCBI taxonomy): Eukaryota > Viridiplantae > Streptophyta > Magnoliopsida > Asparagales > Orchidaceae > Phalaenopsis > Phalaenopsis hybrid cultivar. The sequence continues at coordinate 14,158 of JXCR01130023.1, forward strand.
TTTTTGCTGCTAAAAAAATTTAAAAGTTAAAAAAGAAAGTTCATCCGCTAAGTTCCATTAATCTGCAAAAAATGCTCAAAATAGACAATATGGTGATCATAATCTAAAACCAACTTGACAATGGGCTTCAAACATGGATCACTGTCGATAAGGATTCATAAGGTGGATATCATAGAATTTCAGATAAAACAATGTCAATTAAATTGAGAGGGAAGAGTTCAATATTAAGAACTTAAAATGTTATTGCACAATTATGAAAGTATTATGTACCCATTTCTCTTAATTAACCAACAAAGTAATTCAACATATCATATAATGTGCTAAAACCAAGATTACAGTGTTATCACTCATACTGTAATGCTTGATTCGAGCTTAATGTCTAGAATCATGGTCCATAAAAAAGCACTCACTTCCCACATCATGTAGTAATGTTTAGCTCACGCTATCAAGCTCTCACGCAATCACCCCCTAAATCATACAATAAAGAATTGTTGATTATTAACCAAATCAGCCAAGATAATCCAGATTTTGAAAGCCAATAATGTTTAGTTCACACAATCTAGTTACTTACAAGCCAATCACAAGGAATCAAACCAGGTTTATAAGCCAAAAAAGTAAAATCGGACCATTTTAAAATCTTTTTAGCCGAATTTTACTTATTATATTTATATTTTTTAATTAAATAATATGTAAAGATTGGGATGATATATACCGCATATCTTAGGGTTTGCTTTCCTTCATAAATATGACTGTTTGACTGGAATTTTGATTATTACTGAATGGCTGATAAATAAATTATTAATGAGGCCACCTTGATGTTCTTCACATACATGTTGAATTCTCATTATATTTATCTTTTTCTTCAATTCACAAACTCTTTCAATTGTGTTTTTCCTCCGGTGATTTGTTATCAAAGTGAGGTTTGATAATTTCTTCACAACTTTCATTGAACATGACGAGGGCACTGTTCGCACCCTTACATGGACACTGGACGCGGGGACCGAAACCGTAAAGAAGCTTCGCAGCGAGACGGGATCGCGGGACAGCGGGACAGCAAGGTCTGGATAGAGATCCCGCGTGTGGGAACAAGAAGCTGATTATGAACCCTCGCGATCTACGACCATCTCACACACCTTCCATACTTGCCCTCTTCAAGAAAAGTCTTTCTTCTGGATTCTTCTTGCCTTTCCATTCCCCTTCCATTTATGTAGAAGTAGGAACCTATATATTATTCTCCTAAGTGTGTCGGTAGTCAGTTCAGAGTGTGTTCAGTTTCAAATCTCCTATGTGGAGTCCCTTTCCCCCTTGTCGGTTGTATCCGAGTTGGTGGTGCTCCGACTGTATAACCTCCGAGGTGTTGATCGTATTTTCCCTTTTTATCATCTTGAACCTGTCTATTTCGCTCCCCTTAGCCGCCAACCACTTTAAGCTTCTCTTATCCACCACACTACTGTTGCTGACCACTAATAACCCTTCCCACTTGATGTCCCTTCAGTTCTGCACCTTCCCTTCGCTACCACCCACCTATGGTGGCTGCCATCACCCCCCCTTCCAATCATCCATATCCTTCTAGCCGACCTCCACCACCCATTAGAATACGTTTAGGAGTGTTTTTTTTGTCATTTTATATTGTGTTGTTATTTCCGTTTGAGCCATGATAGAATCTTATTTTATGTTAATGAAAGTCTGTTTTCTATGTTTCCACTGTTTTTTGTACTAGTTCTCATATTATTTGGTATCAGAGCTGGTTCAACCCTAGTCTCATCCAAAGTTTTTGTGTTTCCAATGTTTTCTTTACTAGTTCTGGTATCATTTGGTATCAGAGCTTGTCCAAACCTAGTCTCACCCTAGGGTTTCCGAACATCCACCATAAACCAAAACTCTCTTTCCTACCACCAAATATATCCTCTACAACCCAAACCAAAATCCCACAAAATTTTTTCCTTCTGATTCCTTAATCCCTGAACATGTACCTCAAAGAAGGATGCCCGAGCTAACCCGAAAAGAGTTAAGGAGAGAGCTTCGCGGTTTTCAACGAAGGCTTATGGATATTGAAGAGTAAATCCAGTGGGAGGTTACCCTCGACTGTGATCTGGAAGGGTGAAAGGAAGAATGAGACAAAATGAAGATGAAGCGAGAAACACAGCATCAGTTCCTACCAACTTACTACCGCCAAAAGTCGCAGACTCTGACTTCTAAAGAAGAAAGAGCATATCACCAAGTGGCCCCCCTTGTTACCATCCAACGAAGTTAATCCGCAAATCTATCACAACAAAAAAATGTTGCAAGTGCCACAAATTCGAACAAGTGGAAGCAGAATGCACAACAAAGGGATTAATCTATTTTATGGAGCAGGGTGATGTTGAGACCTGTAGTGAGGACACCGCAGACACTGAAGAACAGTTTCAATAAGAATTTTCATCCGATGAAGTCTTCCCTCAGAAAACTCTCTTATTTGTGGATACATCCAATGTCATTCCTCCAAGTGATCGAAAGGAACATGCAATTTTTTATGAGGTTGTGGTTCCTGCTCTCCTACAAGATCAAACAGACCAAAATATGTCGGATAATGACTACATAAACCAGAAGATGTCAAAATTTAAAATTTTAGTAGATGATTTTATTGAAGACCAATCGATAGCATCACAAATAGCTACATTTTCATCCCCCACCCCCAGAGTTCCACATGAAGAGACAAAAGACCAGTGTGAAGCTCTAGTTATTGGAACACAACAGAATATGTCAGTTCTCCAAAAATTCAAGAGCCAAAGGAAAAACTCGAAAGATAATAAGAATCACCCATTAACCAAACTCTTACAAATCCTCAACATTCTTGAAGCCATACTTATCATTAGATGAGAAGCATATGAGGTATTTGTTCGGAATTTGGTTCGAGAGAACATACATGGTGGTGTACCTCCGGCTCAGATTATGTTAAACCAGAACGGATCGATAGGGAGGTACGCTCGCAAGTGGTAAAAGCTTCTCAGACGCTTTTATAACCAGCACAGTCGCCAGTGGTATCCAAAAACAGCAGCAAGAACCAGAAGCTTCAACGAACGAGGTCGAAGCTCCTCCAACACCAAAAGACTAAGGCAGGCGTTGTACGCACCTTACACGGGCTCTAAACATGGGGACCGAACCCCCGCGATGTATCACAAAGGATCGAACCCCCCGCGAAGAAGCTTCGTAGCAAGACGGGATGGCGAGGAAGAATCGTGATCCCGCGCATGGGAACAGGAAGTGGATCGCGAAACCTCGCGATTCAGGGCTGTCTCACGCACCTTCCACAATTGTCCTCTTCAGAAAAAGTCCTTCTGGATTGTTCTTACCTTCCCACTCCCCTTTTTTTTTGTTGAAGTAAAAGCCTATAAATTGTTCTCCTAGGTGTATAAGGAATCAGTTCGGAGTGTGCTAAGTTTTATATCTCCTGTGTGGAGTCTCTTTCCATTTTTTGGGTTGTATCCAAGGAGGTAGTGGTGCTCCGAATGTATCCCCTCTGAGGTTTTGATTGTATCTTCCCTTTTTATCATCCCCAACCTGTATATTTCACTCCCCTTAGTCGCCAACCACGTCAAGCTTCTCCTAATCGCACTGACGTTGCTGACCACCTACAACCCTTCCCACTTGTTGTCCCTTCAATCCAGCATCTTCCCTTCGCTACCACCCACCTCGGGTGGCTGTCGTCACCCATTTCAATCATCCCTATCCTTCTAGCTGACCTCCACCACCAATTAAGATACATTTCGGAGTCTTTGTTTGTGTGGTTTTATGTTTTGTGTTGTTATTTCAATCGAGCCATGATGTAATCTTATTTTAATGTTAATGAAAGTCTATTTTATGTGTTTCCATTGTTTTACCTACTAGTTCCAGTATCAAAACATTTTTGTAAAGATTCTTTCCCTTAGATTCACTAACATCCATAAATTCACTTTCACAAACCCAAGGAACCAATTGACTTTTCTGTAAATCACATGAACTTATGATCACGAATTAAATTTCCTAATGTCGTTTTGGCACAATCATAAACTCTTATGCAAAAGTCATAATTCTTCATTTTTTTTCAAGCGTATCTCTAGCAATAATCAAGCTAGGGAGGATCTAACAACACACTTGCATCCATAATGTAGTTTTTAAATGGTGCCTCGCTCATAGTTCCACTTAACCAAGTGAAGCACTCCTTCAATCAAAACTTCTACAAATCGATTGCAAATGCCCGCTAATCCATCACGTTGGCTCCATAATNAGGAGTCTTTGTTTGTGTCGTTTTATGTTTTGTGTTGTTATTTCATTCGAGCCATGATGTAATCTTATTTTAATGTTAATGAAAGTCTATTTTATGTGTTTCCATTGTTTTCCCTACTAGTTCCAGTATCAAAACATTTTTGTAAAGATTCTTTCCCTTAGATTCACTAATATCTATAAATTCACTTTCACAAACCCAAGGAACCAATTGACTTTTCCGTAAATCACATGAACAACTTATGATCACACGAATTAAATTTCCTAATGTCGTTTTGGCACAATCATAAACTTATATGCAAAAGTCATAATTCTTCATTTTTTTTCAACCGTATCTCTAGCAATAATCAAGCTAGGTAGGATCTAACAACACACTTGCATCCATAATGTAGTTTTTAAATGGTGCCTCGCTCATAGTTCCACTTAACCAAGTGAAGCACTCCTTCACTCAAAACTTCTACAAATCGATTGCAAATGCCCGCTAATCCATCACGTTGGCTCCATAATTCTAATAATAACAAAACACAATTGGTGGATCTAATTTTATTTTAAGTGATTTCAAGGATAATGCACGGCAGGCCAATCCAGGTTTGTTAGTCTTAGAAAGTAATGAAATTCAATATATTGTTTAGTTGTGTGATCTTTAAAAATTAGCTCATCAGCTCATACATGCTAAAATCTATTTTTGAAGCCTAACAAATTGAAAAGAAAAATGGCTTTTAACATGAAAGATTTATTTGAATCTGTTCATGCAATTCTTACAAAAATTTCAATTCAAATCAGCTTTTATTAAAAACACTTGCTAAATTTTATATTTTTAATTAAAAAATTTTACTTATGTGTAACGATGTAATATAATCAAAATAAAAGTTTAATTCTATTACCGTTATATCCAAAACATTCCATTGAATCAAATTGAAATATAACTTCATCAATATATATATATATATATATATTAGGGCTGTCAAAAAAGTTCGTTACTCGCGAACAGTTCGTGTTCGATTCGTCAATGAGTTTGTGTTCGATTCGTTCGATAGGTAAACAAGACGAACGTGTACAAATTTTTTTCGTTCGGTTAGTTAAACGAACCAAACACGAACAGTGATTTGTTCGTTCGTGTTCAAATCGTTATTGTTCGAAATATAAAATAATTTTAATTATATATAAAAAAATTATGAAATTTTTAAAAAATAAATTTTATAAATT
>JXCR01130027.1:21977-36843 GCA_002079205.1 Phalaenopsis hybrid cultivar
TCCTCGAACCCTTGACTTTGTATGATTATCTTTTTGTCCCTCCGGGGTCTTATGAATATAATGGTTGTGATTTTGGCTACGTTTTGACTATTTCTGATAATAGTGTGACTGATTATGACCAAGCTAGTTGTGATCTCGATCCTCAAAATGATCCTCAAATCGTACTTGAGTCCGATGAACTTGTTGTCAAGTCTAAAGAAGACATCAATGATATTGCTTGTGACAACACTGATAACGAAGAGCCAACTCTCGAGCGTCATGGTACACCGCTCGCCATCAACTTAGATCTCTCTGACGAAGAGGAAAAGACACCGGAAGATTCAAGAATGATATCTCAAGAAGAAGAAGTCACAGAAGTCAACTTGAGGAGCGGGAAAGTGTTACCACCAAGAACAGCTCCAACAGACGAAGGGAAACAGATAATGACTCAAGAAGAGATACCCCCACCTCCGCCAGTGGAAAAACCGCATAACCAAGATAAAATCGGAGGATAATACAAAGTAGATTACAACGTGCTAGCTCATCTTATGAAGTTGCCTGCCCGATTAAGCATCTACGACGCTCTGATCCTATCAAAGGAGATGAGAGAATCTCTGGTTACAGCTTTGCTAGATCCAGAAATTTGCTTATCTCAGTTGGCTAGCACATCCTCAAATGTAGTATGCTTGTTGAGAGAACAGTCAGGGGTAACCTTTACAGACGAGGACTTGCTTCTCGGTACCGCCGACCACAACCGTCCACTCTACATCTCCGTCAACATTGGAAGATTTGTGTTATCCAGAGTTTTAGTGGATCTTGGACCATCTCTTAACTTGATGATTCTACGGACATTAGCATATTTGGACTTCGACATTCAAGAGCTCATCCCCAATAAGATGATGTTAAGAGGAGTCAACCAAAATGGAGAAAGAGCCCTTGGATCAATCTCATTATTTATGAAAGTTGGAGAACTTGTAATAACCGTTAAATTTCATATCATCGACGCCGAGACCTCTTTTAACGCTCTGTTGGGTTGACCGTGGATTCATGAGCATAACATGGTTCCATCATCCTTACATTAGTGCATTAAATACTGAAAATATGGTCAAGAAAATTGCATCAAAGGAGACCTACAGTCGTTTTCAGTGCATGAAGTTGGTATCCATGAAGATGCTACCTACTACAAGCCTCCAAAGAAGACTGTCTTCTCGCCCAAAATTTTGGCAAACAAAGATAAAGATTCAGAGGGATCACAAAAAGAAGGCCATACAACTCCGCTTCAACAACCTTCTACCACTCCCTTACAACGAGTTGGTGGAGGTTCTTCTAGTTCACGCACCCGAGGTCGAGGTCGGGGACGCGGACGAGGAAAGATCAATTTAATTGTTGAACGGACTATGCCAACTATCAAAATTGGTGATGAAGACAGTTTTGAAGATGAGGTAATGATGATAAAATAGAAGAAGCCTCAGTACGAGATATCCCTAGAAGATACAGAGAGAAATGAATATGAAACAATGTATGATCGGATAAACCACTATGTGAATACTATGACCCTCACTCAAAAGGTCAAAAGTTTGGAGGTCAAGGAAGTCCGTAGTGTTGGTTCAAAGCCGATCAAAGTTTACCGCGCTTCTACCACTACCGAGCTTGAAAAACATGTAAATTTGGATGTTGATTCTAATGAATTAATGGAATTGTCTTTTGGTCACTTTGTGTTCAAAAGTTAATTCAACAGGGACATTTACCAAAACAAATGCCAAAAGATAAATTTCAATACTTTGAAAAGTTTTGGAATACTAAAAGACGAACTCCCAATTCAAAAGAAGGTCTTGGATTTGGTACAATGGGACCACTCGATGATTCTGAATTTTGCATGGTTGTTACTAGTAAGTCAGAAGAGGATTGCCTCGATATAGAGGATGACTCTACTGATCAACCAATAAAAGATGATCCCTCAGAATTTGAGGAAGAAATTAAATCCACTATCGATGAATTGAAAGAGATTAACCTCATGACTGAAGAACGACCCCGGCCTACATTTATAAGTTCTCTACTTGATGATAAAGAGTCCGCAAAACTGGTCAACCTACTAGAAGAATTCAAAGATTGCTTTGCGTGGAGCTACGACAAAATGCCAGGACTGTCAGCAGAGGTTGCAGTCCACAAACTTGGGGTGGACAAGAATGTAACCCCAGAAAAATAAGCTCTCAGGAAAATGCGCCTCGAAATAGAACAACAAGTCATCGACGAGGTAAAGAAATTAATAGACGCTAACTTTGTTAAAGAAGAGCAGTACCCCACGTGGTTAGCCAATATTGTACCTGTTAAAAAGAATTGGACAGATCCGTGTTTGTGTCGACTTTAGAGATTTAAACAAGGCATGTCCAAAAGACGAGTTTCCACTACCTATACCAGAAATGATGGTGAATACCGCTTCAACACATGAGATTTTCTCCTCATGGATGGATCGTCGGGGTATAACCAAATCAAGATGGCTCCCGAGGATGCAGTGCTTACAGCTTTCAGAACACCGATTTGAATCTTCTGCTACACAGTGATGCCATTCGGCCTAAAGAACGCTGGAGCAACTTATCAGCGTGCAATGACAAAGATTTTTGATGACCTCATTCACAATCAAGTAGAATGCTACGTAGATGATCTAGTCATCAAAAGTGAACGAAAAATAGACCGTTTGTATGATTTTAGGATTGTGTTTGAACGGTTACGATGATAGGACCTTAAAATGAATCCCTTAAAGTGCGTCTTCGGCGTCACCTCCAGGAAATTTCTAGGATTCGTTGTCCGTCATCGGGGAATCGAGATCGACTCGGATAACATTAAAGCTATCTTGGAAATGCCTCCCCCTAAAACCTTGAAGCAGTTACGTTCCTTCCAGGGGAAGTTAACATATCTGAGACACTTTATTTCCAATCTCTCAGGTAGGTGTCAGCCTTTCTTGGCATTAATTAAAAAGGATGCCAAATTTATTTGGGAAGAAAAATTCAGCGGACCTTTGAGGACGTTAAACAATATTTAATGACACCTCCTGTTTTGGCAGCCCCTATCCCACGGGCCTTTGAGGACGTTAAAAAATATTTAATGACACCTCCTGTTTTGGCAGCCCCTATACTAGGGAAACCGTTAATACTTTATACCGCGGCTTTAGATGACTCTCTTGGAGCCCTCTTAGCCCAAGTCAATGAAGAGGGAAAAGAAAATGCTCCCTACTACTTGAGTGGTCATCTAATACCGACGGAGGTAAGGTACCCACCTATTGAAAAGCATTGTCTGACATTATTTTTCGCCTCTCAAAAGCTTAGAAATTACATGCTTTCTCATAAGGTCACCTTAATTTTGAAAGTTAATCCATTGCAATATTTGATGACCCGACCAACACTCTCCGGATGTTTAGCAAGATGGTCAATGATCTTATTGCAACTTGATATTACTTTTGTACCCCTCCGTGCTATCAAGGGACAGATTTTAGCAGATTTTCTTGCTGCACACCCGACATAACTTTTGTGCCCTTCCGTGCTATCAGGGGACAGATTTTAGCAGACTTTCTCGCTGCACACCCACTGCCAGTTGGGTCCTCTCTCAACGACGAGTTACCAGATGAGCAGATACTACAGATACTACAAAGATTGGAGCAAGCCATTAATAGAATATTTGCATACTGGAAAGCTGTCAGATGACAAGTCTGAGGCACACCACATCACAAGAAGGGCCATGTCTTATGCCCTGGTGGGAAATGTTCTCTACAGAAGATCGTTCGACCAAATGTGGCTACGGTGTTTGAGCAGAGCCGAGGCATAGAATATTGTCAAAGAAGGACAAGCCGGATTGTGTGGTGCTCACCAGTCGGGACCAAAAATGAAAATGAAGATTAAAAGACTCGGATATTATTGGCCAGCAATGATGTCTGATTGCATGGATACTGCCAGAAGATGTCACCGATGTCAGGTGCATGGGGTGGTCTTACACCAGCCTCCAAATGTGCTGCACCCAACTGTTGCCTCGTGGCCATTCGAGTGTTGGGGCACAGACATAATAGGTCCGATAGACCCTCCATCCTTTAAAAGACACAGATTCATACTTGTCGCTACAGATTACTTCTCCAAATGGGCAGAGGCAGAATCGTTACGTGAGGTTACAACGTAGCACGTCCTTCAATTTTTCAAGAGCCAAATTGTATACCGTTTCGGAGTACCTCGAAGAATAATCTCTGACAATGGGACAGCTTTCAAAAGTACGAAGATCAACAATTTTGTCAAAAGACATGGGATAGATTGGAGATACTCTACAATTTACTATCCCTGAGCAAATGGTCTGGCTGAAGCCTTCAACAAGACACTGGTACAGATTTCGAAGAAAATACTGGATGAAAATAAAAGGGATTGGCATAACAAACTGTTAGAAGCCTTGTGGGCCTACCGGACGACTTTCAGGACTCCCACTCAATGTACACCTTATATGCTCGTGTACGGGACCGAGGCTGTGCTACCGCTAGAGATCCAGACACCATCTCTCAGAGTCGTTGTTGCCAACAAACTTACAACAGAAGAAAGCACAAAACTCAGGCTTGAAGAACTGGAGAGCCTGGAGGGAAAGCGATTGGAAGCACAACAACATTTGGAGCTCTACCAGGAAAAGATGGTACAAGCCCATGACGAAGTGGTCCGCCCTAGGACATTCAAAATTGGTGACCTCGTACTCGTGCTCAAAAGACCTATCCTTGCTCGCCGCAAAATAGGTGGAAAATTCGAGCCAACTTGGGAGGGATCATTTGTCGTTGAAAAGGCTTATACAGGAGGAGCCTACTAGTTAGTGGACTTCCGGGGTGAAAGACCCATGTTACCGATAAATGGATGATACTTGAAGGCCTATTACACGACTTGATGTTGCTTAATGCCGCTTACCTCTGCTTACCTTTGCTTGCTTCGAAATTTTGTAACCTTGATTGTTTTAGGGTTATTTATATGGTCGTATGTTTATGGCCAGGTCCAAATTTTGTAATTAATCTCATATTTAATGAAAATTTTCAGAAAATATTTGAACTTCACACGTTCTCCTTTCTACTTTTGGATTTAAATATTCCATTAAATTAAAACAAACTCACATATAAAATGAGTAATCTTTTTCAGCAAAAAAAACTAAAATTTACTTTAATGAGTACTCTGTTTCGTTCTTGTTCATGCCAAACTTCAGCCCACTGACGTTTTTTTTGTCGTCTGCAGAAAAATATTGAGACAGAGGTTGATCTTTGCCTTACAGGACGGCTGGAACCTTGCACTGAACAAAGAGATGGCGCCACAAGGAGGTGTCATAGATTTCAACATGGATTTCAACCAGATCGATATGGACTACAACGATCCGCTAATGGGCATAGTTAGCAATGAAGAAAAGAAGGGACTATCCTCACTGTTGAGGGTGACCACTCAGGATGACGCGTCACGTAAGGGTGAAAACGTGACGACAGAATAAGATCCGATGGAGGGGCCCAGCCGGCTGCTCTTCATGATAGTTACTCCAGTGAGGGGCTTAATAGATGCCCATAGTGAACAACTTCCAAATACTCCACTCCGTAGAACACAACGCAAAACGCAATCTGGAAGAAACAGAGAGCCTTTCTGCGACAGGAGCGCAAGCGCCGAAGAAACGTAAGCGGTTTTCTTACCCCCATTCCTGAGGGACATATCTATGATCCAGAGCTGAGAGAGACTTCTAACAGCCTGCCTACTACAAATGAAGAATCAGGATTTCTGACAGGATCAGATGTACCCCTGGTCCCAGATATCTTGTGCAGAGGTTGCCCAACATGCAACGTTGAGATACCAGCCAGGACATCAGTCACAGGCGCATTTTTAGAATGCCCGGACTACAATGTCTACATCTACAGTGTTTCAGTACCTTAGAAGAATACACTGCAAGCACCAACGAGTCTCAGACTCCAGATTTTGTGGCAAATGAACCGTATGTCCCACTGGGGAGGGACCAACTCGCATCATGGAGCCCAGGATCATACATCCCGCTTGAGGTGGAATCTCATATCTCGGATCGGCCAGCACGGGTTTGGATTCCCGCCGAGGCCCGGAGGAAGGAAAGTCCTAGGTAGCTTCCAGCTCTCAGTATGGTGGAATATTACAAAATAAGCAAGGTAAATAAAAGAGAATTTAAATTATACGAAGAGGTTCAAGGAAAGTTTATCAACATATTAGAGGGCCTGGAATTATATACCAGGGTTTTCTCTGAAACTGATGAAAGAAGCATCCTGGATTGCATCTTTGATTTAGAGAGATAGAGGTCGAGCAGGCCTTCTCATGGAAAGAACGTACTCCGAGCCAAAGAAGTGGATGCGAGGAAAGGGAAGAATCACCATCCAGTGCGGATGTTGCTACAATTTTATAAACGATAGAGAGGGTAATCCGCCTGGGATCCTTAGATACGACCAGGTGGATCTGTTACCACCAATGATAAAGTGGATGATAAAGAGAATGGTCAAGTGGAATATCCCACCCACCACTTGCATTCCTAACGGTTGCATCATCAACATTTACGAAGAAGATGACTGCATTCCTCCGCTTATTGACCATCATGACTTTGTGAGGCCTTTCTGCACGGTCTCATTCATGAGTAAGAGCAATATTTTGTTTGTTAAAGAAATCGATATAATCGGCCATGGTGATTTCAGAGGAGCTATGGAAATTCCTCTCCCAGTTAGTTCAGTGCTTGTTCACAAGGGCAACGGTGCAGACGTGGCCAAACACTGCATACCAAGAGTACGACACCATAGGGTGTCCCTAACCTTCCGAAGGATGGATGACAGTAAGATAACGTATGGATTCCAACAAGACCCGGAGTTGGAGGAATTGTTTCCTTACAAGCTATGAGAAGGTTGTACCTCTGAGTACATGCAAAGGGAATTCTTATCCTGGAGCATGACTCAGAAGGTCTGCTTGATCAAGAGCTCGATATGCCAAGCACAAAAGATTCACTTGCTTTCTTTTAACAAGCATGACATGTATCTGATGTAATCAGTCTATGATGTAATCATATCTTGAGATGGCTCTCAATGCATTTCAGCATGTATTACATGATGTACTCTCTTGGAGGCATTAGTCTATGTTTGATCTATAACATCCCTATTGAAGCAGATCAATGGAAATTTCTCTCAAGTTTTACCTTTTTATCAATTGCCTTTTTGTGCGATGGATGAAAGCCGCGGAGTTCTAGTGAACAAAGAACGAAACGATAAATTTTCGACAATAAATAAATTACAAATCAAAGATAATTATAATAAAAAAAGAAAAAAAACAAATTTCTTTTGAAAATCAACCAATTGAAACTAAAAATTTAAAAACATATTTTGAAAAAATCAAACGTAATAAAAACAACAACAAAATAAAACAAACTTTTTGAGTGGATACTTCCGTTTTCAGAATTTCCTAAACTTTGTGCACGCAGCACAACCATCTTTATCTACACTGACTTTCCACACATCCTCGTACAATTTCACATTCTGCACAAAACTCCATGAAGCTCTACAAATCTTCTTCAAAATCAACATTTCCACATGACACACTACCACAAATTCAACATCACAAGCTCTTTGTAAATTTCAAATCACATCTTCAAATCAGTACCTAAATACTCATTATCTCATCTTTGAATTGATACTTACATTTCAATTATCTCATCTTTAAATTGATACTTACATTTCAATTATCTCATCTTTGAATTGATACTTACATTTCAATATTCGTTTCCAAATCAATCCTAAATTTCTGATTCTTTACATTTGAGGTCGGACCTTACATTTCGACACCTTCTTTTGAGAATTGACATATATTTCAATTCTCATTTATGAATCAGTCCTAAGTTTTTGATTCTTTACATTTGAGGTCGGACTTTACATTCTGACACCTTCTTTTGAGAATTGACCTACATTTCAATTCTCATTTCTGAATCAGTCCTAAATTTTTGATTCATTACATTTGAGGTCGGACCCTACATTCCGACACTTTCTTTTGAGAATTGACATACATTTCAATTCTCATTTTTGAATCAGTCCTAAGCTTCTGATTCTTTACATTTGAGGTCGGACCCTACATTCCGACACTTTCTTTTGAGAATTGACGTACATTTCAATTCTCATTTCTGAATCAGTTCTAAGTTTCTGGTTCTTTACATTTGAGGTCGGACCCTACATTCTGACACCTTCTTTTGAGAATTGAATTACATTTCAATTCTCATTTCTGAATCAGTCCTAAATTTTTGATTCTTTACATTTGAGGTTAGACCCTACAATCCGACACTTTCTTTTGAGAATTGACCTACATTTCAATTCTCATTTCTAAATCAGTCCTAAGTTTCTGATTCTTTACATTTGAGGTCGGACCTTACATTCCGACACCTTCTTCTGAGAATTGACTTACATTTCAGTTCTCATTTCTGAATCAGTCCTAAATTTTTGATTCTTTACATTTGAGGTGGGACCTTACATTCCGACACCTTTTTTTGAGAGTTGACCTACATTTCAATTCTCATTTTTGAATCAGTCCTACATTTCTTATTCATTACATTCGAGATCGGTCCTTACACTTCGACACACTCTCTCTCTCTCTCTCTCTCTCTCTCTCTCTCTCTCTTTTTGAGTTGATATTTGAATTTCAATTCCTACATCGGGGTCAGCACTTACATACTGATTCCCATCCTATATGAATACCTAAAATTTCATTACTCAAAATTCACTCTCTGATCTCCACCGAGAGACTCTACTTCTCGGCTTGATTAAACACACACCTGCTAATTCTCTAGCAGAAACAAATCACATACACAACTCTACACGTACTTCTGGGTCTTTTGACTTTGTAGTTTGTATTAGTTTTTGTTGATCTCGTCGGTCAATGCCAATACGCGCGGTGTGCTTGCCCAGCACACCACACCTATTGGGGGTCCATTTGTTGACCTCATTTTTTGTTGAGGTTTAGTTTTTCCTCATTAGTAGCCTAGGGTCTAGCCATAGGACTTTTTCTGTTGACTATTTTTAGAAAACTATACATGGAACCCTCACCATTAGAAATTCTACCCTCTTCTTTACTCAACCTGGAGTTCCACATATTGCTCCCAACCTCTATGTACTTAGTAGGTGGGTCATTGTGGGGGAAACTCAGGATGAGTCACCCCTAGGATTGTTGGACCTTAGAGTTGACCTTGGGCGTTGGTCTGGAGCTAAGGCACTCACTACACTCATCTCTACTCACACTCACAGCCCCGAGCTCAAATTTCTAACCTAGATCCCTTGATCTTTTGGGATACTCATGTAGATGGTCCCCTAAATCTACTAGCCCTAGGGCTATGGTTTAGCTAAGACCACTATGTAGAGGACCCAAAATGGGGTTTCCTTTGGTCCATGGCTTATTGGTGATGATTGGTACCTCAACTCTACAAAAATACCCATCTTGGCCTTCTGCCCCTAAAACACCCCCAAATTACCAAAATACCCCTCCATAATCCAAAATCTCAAAAATTCAAAAAATTCCCAAAAAATCCCAATAAATCCCAAATATTCCTAATTTTATTTATTTCAAATACCACATGACCCAACTTGGTCAATTTGACCATCTTTAACAAAAATCCCAAAATTACCCTTTAAAGACCCAAATCTCCCCAAATCCAACTCAAATGTCCATCAATTTGATCTCAATTGTCTTTAAAGATCCAAATTTCCCCAAATCCAACTCAAATGTCCATCAATTTGATCTCAATTGACCCAATTCCAATCCTAAGCTCAAATTCACTTTTGATATGACCAAACTAAACCAAATCCAAGCCTCCCATCCTAAACTCAAATTCACTTTTCTATATGACCAAACTAAACCAAATCCAAGCTCAATTGGTCCATGATTTGAGCCCAATTTTGATAACTTTTTATATGACCAAACTAAACCAAATCCAAGCTCAATTGGTCCATGATTTGAGTCCAATTTTGATTTGGGTCAGAGCCCCAATTTTGACCATATGACTTAATCTCACCAAATTGAACTCATAGCCTAGTCAATTGGCCTCAATTAATGTTGAAAAAACTTTATAAAATTCTTATACATCAAAATAAACCATAAATTGACCTTGGTGGAGCCTCATATCCATTTGATTTTGGCCTAAATCCAAAATTCCCAAATTTAGCCCCAAATTTGCTAAGTCCCCAAATTTCACCAAATTGATTGCCTTAACCTCCAAATTGGCATACAATTCATGTTGAAAACTCTTCATGAGGTCTCTATTGACCATTTAAAACAATAAATTTGGACTTAGCTTAAGGCTAACCCAAGCTAGACCCAAGCCTAGCCCAACATGACCAAATACCTTCAAATTGACCCCCTAATTGAACTCAAAACCATTTCCATCCTTCACCAAAGTTGTTCCTTATGATCATCTACACCAAATGCAACAATTATTTTGGCCAATTGACATGGCTAACCTAGCCCAACCCTAAGTTTTTGTCATTTGGACCCACTTGGACCCATGCACTAAATGTGACCTAACCACCTTAAAGCCACCAAATTAACTCCACNCACCATGACCAGAAAAACCATTGGAAATAATTTCATGGGTCAAGTCATTTAAAACATCCTTAAATTTTCTAAATACTGAATCACTAAGACAATTGATTTTGGATAATATAATTATTTAAATGACTTGATTTTTGATCTCCATTGTGATTTATAATCCAGAGAACTCCTCATAACGTTTCAAAATATTTTGAGTCCATTTAATAACTTAAATTGATTTTTTAAAGATAAATATCACTTCTTAACACTTAAATGGTTTTTAAAAAATCAAAATATAACTCAAAAAATTATGAAACTTAATTTTTTGAGTTCTCTGTGATCAGGGATATTTTATAAAAATAAAATAATATTTAAAATAAAAACTTAATTTTTGGCATATTTTAAATATTTAAATAATTAAAAAACTCATAAAAATCATAAAATAATAAAACTCATGGAAATGTTCTAAATTGTTTCATAATCACATAGGAATAATGAGAATATTTTTCCTGATTTTCTAAATAAAGATATTGAATTTTAAAGCTTAAAATAATTTTTAAAAGGCTAAAAAATGAGTTTTGACTAAAATAATTCCAATAAATCAAGAAAAAATCAAAAAAATATTAAATTTTCTCCTCTAAGTTCTTTAACCTTTGGGAGATTTTTGAAAAATACAAAAATTAATTTTCAACACTTAAAATATTTTATTTTTATTAAATATACCAGAACTTAAAGTAATTCTAATAAATCTCAGATAATATAAAAAATCATGAAATTTGGTCCAAAGGCTTCTCTAGTCTAGGCATACCTCTAGTAAAAATTTCAAGGGATTATAATATACCTTGGTAAAGTTAGGAATTTTCTTTGAAAAATCTTATTTTTGCATAAAAATAATTATATAAATTAAATTAAATTTTGAAAAATCACATTTTCTCCTTTTTTTGCATTAAAATAATTATATAAATTAAATTAAATTTTGAAAAATCACATTTTCTCCTCTAATGTCTCAATTTACCCATAAATGAGGTAGGATAAAAATTTCAAAGTCATTTGAATTGAATTTGACAAATTATGAAGTGTNGAAACCCTACCGGAAACCAGGACAGAACCCAATACACCTCCACACTCCACCAAACTTTAATTCCTTGTGCCCTGCCAGAAACCAGGACAGAACCCAATACACCTCCACACTCCACCAAACTTTAATTATGTGCCTACCCCTTCATAAGAGTGAAAGAAGGTAAATCCCCATCAAATACCCCTTCCACAGAGCCTCTACCATAGCTCTAGACCAACACCTGAAATCGACCCTATCAAATCCCCCTTCAACAGAGCCTCTACCATAGCTCTAGACCAACACCTGAAATCGAGCTTGGTCGAATTCATACCTAAAATTCACACCAAGGCCATGGACTCAATCCCTAGCCTCCTTGGACCCCAACGAACGTGCCGAGCAACTCTGATCGAAGCCTCCATTCTTAGAGCGAAGGTATAAAACTCCTCCTTTCAAGCTTATTTTGATTCTCCATTTACTTAAGTTTGATTTCATGGTACCTTAGCCGTATAGATGCGTTCGCCTCGCTTATACAAGTCCATAAAATCAAACCTAAAGCGATTTGGTTGAGTCTAGGCCGAGATATTAAGGTTTTAGTTTGGACGGGCACGGGATCACTCTATCGGGGACGATGACGGAGAGCCATTCGATCAAGCGTGTATCAAACGGACGGGGGAGATCGAATCGGACGGCGCTTTGAGACGTGAATAGCGGGTCGAGTCAGCAAGCTACGTGGATGGCGGCGCCCAACCAGAGCGCGCCACACATGCTTTGGGAGCCGTCGTAGGATGAGGTGGCACGCGCGGTTT
Source organism: Phalaenopsis hybrid cultivar (assembly GCA_002079205.1). Lineage (NCBI taxonomy): Eukaryota > Viridiplantae > Streptophyta > Magnoliopsida > Asparagales > Orchidaceae > Phalaenopsis > Phalaenopsis hybrid cultivar. The sequence continues at coordinate 34,373 of JXCR01130027.1, forward strand.
AAATAGAAAAATAGGGGTATTTTCTTATTCGCATGCTTTCGGAGCCGTCCTAGGATGAGGTGGCACGCGCGGTTTAAATAGAAAAATAGGAGTATTTTCTTATTTATTTAATACCCTTAACATAAAAAATACATAACTTTGTGTAGAAAAATCACAAAATACAATAAAAAGACCCTCTTGCTCATTGAATAGAGGAGAATAATGTGGAATAATTTTCAAGCCCATTTGATGCATAAAATATTTTTAAAAATAGAGGAGAATAATGTGGAATAATTTTCAAGCCCATTTGATGCATAAAATATTTTTAATTTAGAGGAGAATAATGTGGAATAACTTTCAAGCCCATTTGATGCATAAAATATTTTTAATTAATTAAATACTGTTTGGAGATCATTTGATTCTCCATGTATATTGACACATCACCTTGGCTTGAAATTTTGGCATATTGTAGCACATGCATATTGGCACATCACCTTGGCTTGAAATTTTGACATATTGTAGTCTCTATAAGGGGGAATATTCTCTGATTTTTTCAAAATTAGAAGGGGTTCCTATATAGAGATCTATATTTTTCAAATTATTTCACATCATTTCCTTAAAATAATCATGGAAATTAGCATACTAGTTATTAAATCCCAAAAAAAATTTGGAAGGTCTACCATGACCAAAGAAACCTTTGAAAATAATTTCAGGAGTCAAGTCATTTAAAACATCCTTAAATTTTCCAAATATTAAATCACGAAAATAATTAATTTTGGAAAATAGAAATGTTTAAATGACTTGATTTTTGATCTCCACTGTGGTTTATGATCCAGAAAACTTATCATGAAAGTTTCAAAATATTTTGAGTTCATTTGATAACTTAAATTGATTTTTAAAGATAAGTCATCAAAGTTTCAAAATATTTTGAGTTCATTTAATAACTTAAATTGATTTTTAAAGATAAATTTATGATCTAGAGAACTCACTATAAAAAGTTCAAAATATTTTGAGTTCATTTGATAACTTAAGTTGATTTTTAAAGATAAATATCCACTCTTAACACTTGAATGATTTTTTAAAAATCAAAATATAACTCAAAAAATTATGAAACTTAGTTTCTTGACACTTAAATGATTTTTAAAAATCAAAATATAACTAAAAAAATTATGAAACTTAGTTTTTTGAGTTCACACTTGAATGATTTTTAAAAATCAAACTATAACTCAAAAAATTATGAAACTTAGTTTTTTGAGTTCTCTGTGAATAAATTTTTAAAAATCAAAATATAACTCAAAAAATTATGAAGCATAGTTTTTTGAGTTCTCTGTGATCAGGGATATTTTCTAAAATTAAAATGATATTTAAGCTAAAAATTTGATTTTTAGCCTATTCTAAATATTTAAATAATTAAAAATTCATAAAAATCATAAAAATAATANAAACTCCACCACAGCCATTAGTTGGACTTAGTGACCAGTCCAAACACCATGAAATCACCTAATTCAAGCCATGGACCAAAGGTGCCCCAAATTAAGGGATCTTATTTTCAAAAATGCACATGCTTAAGATATCTTTTCCAAATCCAAGCACATTTGCATTAAATTGCTGTGAAGGATTCCTCTGGGTTCCCTGAGCTCCTAGCCACCTCCCTCTGGCCGGCCGGCCAGCCTAGTGGCCGGAAAAGCCCAAAAGCGAGAGCCACTCCCATGACACCTCACCTAAATCAAACATAGAGGCTAGCTCATCCAAATCAAACTATGGAGCTCCTTTGCCCTCCATCTAAGCACCACAATGAACCCAAACTTATGCCCTGAGAGCCACCCCATGACCATTTTTATAAAAACTCACCTCCCACGGCCATGGGANGGAGTATGACTTTTCAAGTCAATAACTAATAAATTTAATACCCCTATTTTGATTTTCAAATAGAATCCAAATCATGAATCATGACCACTTAAAACTTAACCCTCACTCACCTAGGTCTTATGGGTTAGTGGTGACTAGGTCAAATCAAAATTGAATTAAACAAGGATTAGAGAAATAAACATAATTATATCAAACATCCTTGGAACACCACTAAGCCCAATTACTAAGACACTCACCTAGGTCTTAAGGGCTTAGTGGTGACTTAGGCTAAATCAAAATTGACTAAAATTAGAGAAATAAACATAATTATATCAAACATCCTTGAAACACCACTAAGCCCAATTAGAATTAGAGAAATAAACATAACATAATCAAACATCCTTGAAACACCACTAAGCCGAATTAGGATTACTAGGTCTTAAGAGCTTAGTGGTGACTTAGGCTAAATCAAAATTGACTAAATGAGGATTAAGGAAATAAACATAATTATATCAAACATCCTTGAAACACCATTAAGCCCAATTAGGTTTAAAAATAAATAAACATATAAATAATCATCAACCTTGAAACACCGCTAAGCCCAATTAGGATTAAAATTTGGCTAAGTGTTCAAATTACACTAA
>JXCR01130032.1:2711-65660 GCA_002079205.1 Phalaenopsis hybrid cultivar
ACATGATTTGAGGTAAAGCGCTCTTTCATTTAAACTATGAAAATTATGGGGTCAATTTGACTTCATCTTTTTCAAAACTAAAATTTTTTAAACGTCTTTCCGAAGCGGGCAACGGGATTTCAATTCCGATGACCGACAGCTTCTTACGGGCAAACCCCACACCAAAAATAGTGCCGACACCAATGCATAATTTAAAGGCATTTCATTTCTTCTTGAAATATTTCCTACTCGCTGACATCGATCGCATGTTTTAATATATTCATTAACGACTGTAAAAAGAGTAGGCCAATAAAATCTAGGTTGCAAAATTTTATAAGCAGTTCTATTTGTTCCAAAATGTCCTCCAAATTTAAAATCATGACATCATTCAATTATTTGTTGAGTTTCTTCATAAGGCACACACCTCCAAATAATTAGATCCTTACATTATTTATATAAATATGGGTCATCCCAAAAATAAAATTTTGAATCATATGTAAATTTCTTTAATTGTTGATTCTTAATATCTGATGGTAGAATATCACTTACAATATAATTTACTATATCGAAATAGTATATTCATTTCATCAATATTATATAATTGTTCATCAGAGAAATTTTCTAAAATTTCAATTGCAAAAGTAGTTAATATTTCTTTTTCTAGTCTAGACAAATGATCAGTTATTTAATTATCATTTCCCTTTATATCAACTACAATAAAATCAAACTCTTGCAATAGAAGTATCCATCTAATTAATCTTGGTTTAACATCCTTCTTTTAAATCAAGTATTTGATAATAGAATGATCTGTATGCACTATACATTTGATTCCAATCAAGTAAGGTCTAAATTTATCAAAGGCATAGATAATACCTAATAACTCTCTTTCAGTGGTAGTGTAATTAATTTGAGAATCATTTAGAGTTTTACTAGCATAATATATTACGTTAAAAACTTTGTTGTCTTTATCCTAAAACAACTCCAATTGCATAATCACTAGCATCGTACATTATTTTAAATGGTTTCTCCAAATCAGGTCGAACTATTATAGGTGCAGTGATTAATTTTTCTTTCAATAATTCAAATGCTTTTATGTATTCCTCATTAAATTAAAATTTTGTATCTTTTTCTAAAAGTTAGCATAATGGCTTAGTTATTTTTTAAAAAATTTTTATGTAACGCCTGTAGAAACCAGCATGTCTTAGAAAACTTCTTACCCCTCAACCCATGGTAGGAGGTGGTAATTTTTCAATAAATTGAATTTTTGCAGGATCTACTTCTATGCCATTTTCAGAAATTTTATGCCCAAGTACAATTCCTCCTGCAATCATAAATTGACATTTTTCCCAATTTAGTACTAGGTTGATTTTTTCACATAATTCTGGAACATTTTCTAAATTATTTAAACATAATTCAAATGAAGTCCCGAATATAGAGAAATCATCCATAAACACTTCCATTCCATGTTCAATAAAATGACTAAAAATTGACATCATATATATTTCAAATGTCATAGGTGCATTACATAGTCCAAAAGGCATTCTACGAAAAGTAAATGTTCCATAAGGGCTTGTAAATCTTGTTTTCTTTTGATCATCGGGAGCAATTGGAATTTGATGATACCTGATATATCCATCTAAAAAGCAATAACATTTTTTTTTTCAGCTAATCTATCCAACATTTGGTCTAAAATGGTAAACGAAAGTGATTTTTCTTGGTGTCCATGTTTAATTTTCTATAGTTTATACAAATTCGTCAACCAGTAACTTGTCTTATTGGAATTAATTCATTTTTTTCAATTACTTCAATGTTCACTCGTCCTTTATTTGGAACACAGTGAATTGGACTCACCGAATCACTGTCTAAAATAGGATATTTAGTTTGAACATCTAATCATTTTAAGATTTCTTTTTTAATAACTTCTTTCATTATTGGTCTCCTCCGAGGATTAGCTTTAAATTCATATTTTTCATCTAATAAAATTTTGTGCATACAAATTGAAGGACTAATTCTTTTAATATCTGTTAAAGTCCATCCTAAAGCCGTTTTATATCTTTTCAACATTTCTATTAATTTTTGTTCTTGAATTTCAGTTACCTGAGACGACACAATAATAGGCAATGTAGATGAATCTCCTAAAAACACATATTTTAAATGGGCAGGTAGTACTTTCAGTTCAAGTTCAGGTGGTTTAATACTTGAAGATATAAGATTTTTATTATCATTTTCCAACAAATCTAAAGTTTCAAATTTGTTCTGAATATAATCTAAATTATCTTCTTTTATTTCATTTTCATTCTCACAATATTCTTCTTGCCTTAATTCTTCTTCAATCACTTCCTTAAATTGCTCATTATTTAGATAATCAGTAACTTCCATCCTAAAACATTCATTATCTGTTTCTATTATAGGATATTTCATAACTTTTGCAATATTAAATGTTACTTCTTGATCATTAACTCTCATTATTAATTCACCCTGTTGCAGGAAATGGTCTCCCCAAAATAATAGGAATCTATTTATCTTCTTCCATATCTAATACTATAAAATCTACAGGAAAAATAAATTTATTCATTTTTACTAATACATCTTCTAGAACTCATTTAGAATATGTTATTGATTGATCAGCTAACTAAAGAGTTACAGTAATAAGGGAAATCTCTCCCAAATCTAAATGTTTAAAAATCGATAGTGACATAAGTTTGATACTAGGTCCTAAATCATATAAGGCTTTTCCAAAAAAATTTCAGCAATTGCTTAAGGTATAGTAAAACTACCATGATCTTTTAATTTTTCTAGGAAGCTTTTTCTGAATAATAGTGCTACACTCTTCACTGAGTGCAAAAGTCTCATGATCTACAAACTTCTTTTTTCTTGTTTAAGATATCTTTCATAAATTTTACATAACTTGACATTTGTTCCAAAGCCCCAATGAAAAGAATGTTTATCGTTAACTTTTTAAGAATTTCTAAAAGTTTTGTAAATTATTTTTCTTTATTCTTCTACTTTAATCGTTGAGGAAAAAGAGGTAGTGTTTTTTTCTAAAGAAACTTGTATTTGTTCATGTTCATTGTGGTCACTTTTAATCTCTTCCTTCTCCTCATTAACTTAATTTTCTCTTTGGATTCTTGTTTCAACTTCTTTTCCACTTTGTAATTGAATAGCTTTAATTTGCTCCTTATTTTAATCTTTTGGATTAACTTCCACAGTACTCATAAGATTTCCTGAAGGTCTGTTACTAAGTGCAGTAATAATATGTCCTAATTGATTTTCAATATTTCTAATAGCAGCCCCTTGATTTTGTATTTGATTTCCCATATTCAACATTACTTCATCCATCATCAACTTCTTTTCCTTAACTTGTGGATTAGGTTTAGAGTTAAATCCATGAGGATAATAAAGTTGATAATTAAGATTTCCTTGGTTGTTTAAATTTCTTGAGGGGTTCACCAATTTTTTTTAATTATTCCAACTAAAATTAGGGTGATGTTTCCATCCAGGGTTGTAATAGTTAGAATAAAGATTTTTATTTTGATTATTTATAGCATTCAAAGTTTCATAAGATGATTGAGTATCAATTATCTACCCTAGTAAATTTTCCTCTAATACTGGTGGCATTTGAGAATAGTTCACTCCAATTTAATCAATCTTTTTTGATATGACAGCAATTTGAGATGCTAAAATAGACATTGCATCAAAGTCATGAATACTAGCTACTCTCTTAGGATTTACCCGTTCAGAGGGCCTTTGAAAATTTTTAGCAGCCATTTCTTCTATTAAAGAGTATGTTTCATCAAAAGGTTTTGACATTAGTGATCCTTCTGCAGCAACATCTATAATAGATCTAAGTGATCCTACTAATCCATTGTAAAAAGTTTGAATTATTAACCAATATAGGTAAAGCATGGTGTACTAAGAAGATCTTAAATCATTTCCCAGTCTTCATATATCGATTCTCCTTCAAATTGACAAAAAGATGTAATATCGTTTCTAAGCTTAGCAGTTTTCAAGGGTGGAAAATATTTATCCAAAATTTTTTGTGATAGTTCTCCTCAAGTTCTGATAGATCCAGGTACTAATGATTTTAATTAAGCTTTAACTTTATCCCTTAATGAAAAAGAAAAAAGTCTAAGCCTAATAACATCATTAGACACTCCATCATATTAAAAATAAGCACATATTTCAAGAAAACTAGCAAGATGTAAGTTAGAATCTTCAGTAGGTGTTCCTCAAAACTAATTATTTTTTACCATTTGGATAATAACAAATTTACAAATGAATTAGCAGCAACATTAGGATTTTGAATAGTTAAGTGAAGTTCATGTGATGTAGGATTAACATATTCTTTTAAAGTTCTCTGTCGATTGTCATTTATTTGATTATCTAAGTTATTTGCCATTTCGTTCAAATTTTTAATTTCTTTTTATTGTTTTCAAATTTTTCTAATAGTATGTTCTAATCCCGAATCGTAAGGTACCAAACCTTCAGATCCAATATTTCACATAAACAAATATAATAAGCAAAGAAAAATTTCTTAAAAATACTCTTAAATATATATAATTAAATATACTTTTTTTGAATTTTTGATTATATATATATTTCCTGATTTTTTCTATTTTATCTCTAAATTTCTTAATTTAACAATTCTATTTAATTTACCATTACTTTCCCCGGCAACAGCGCCAAAAACTTGAACCCCAAAAATATAGTTGTGTAAAAATTATAAAGTTGACTCCACTTTACAACGGCGCCAAAAACTTGAGGTGATATTTTATGAATAAGAACATTAATTACTTAATGTAGGGATTCTACATAAGTATATGTATCGTTATCAAGTAATATAAGACTTTCTATTCAAGCTCCAAATATCGATCCCACGAGGAAGGTTTAAATTTGAAATGATAAATTAACTAGGAAATTCACAAAAATAAAATGAAATTGTTGTGACTTATTTTAAATGTTTGAGATACTATCAAAACTAAATTATTAACTACTAGCAAAATTTAAATGTAAAGTTTAAAATGGTAACTACTAGACTATGTTTTTGTGATGAAGTTTTCTAATATGAAAAAGTATCTTTCTCATTACAATGAGTTTTTGGTAAAATGATATGAGATAAATGGTTTAAATATGTATTTTGCCAAATAGGAGCAATTTTAATTCTCTACTTTGATTCAGTGTTATAGAAAATCATTGGCTAATCTCAGGTTTAGTCTCTAAATCTGTGGCTAGGCTAAGAGAATACTGGCTCTCACTCCAGAGCTTCCACTTCCCTTCCTCTGAAGGCTAACACTCGCTTTAGTTCTTAAATACTAGGACTGAATTTGGGATTTTAGTCCGTGAGCCTAAAAATTTCCCATTCTACACCCAACAATGTAAAATTTCTCTATTTATTTGCACATAATTCCATGAACGAAATACTCTTTTATGGAATTAAATGTGATTCTCACTCTATTGTAGAACTCATACTCCATTTCCCTGGTCATATGTTTCACAACATTATTTAAAAGTTAAATTTGCTAGATCGAAAAGTAAATTAAGAACGGAGTTGAAAAACCATCACAATTTATTTTATATATTAACATTGGCACATCCAAATTATCTCTTCATATCACCATATATCAGAGTATGGAGAAAGATAAAGGAACTACTCAGACTTCAAGAGAAAGATACAAAAAAACACAAATTTCATATATAAAATAAAGTTCATAAAACAATAATAAACAAATAACACTTATCTGAAAGCAAATCCCTTGTAGCCTCTCTTAGGAAATATAGGAAGAAGAAATCTCTCACTTCTCTCCCTCTACAACACTCTTAAAGAAGAATTCACACTTAAACTCACCACAAAAACTCAAAACTAAAAAGAAAATAAATGACTACAGGGCTCTAAGTGGCTGTAGGGAATGTAGAATAGCGTGAAAGAGAGTGGAAAGCGGTTGAAGGGTGTAAAGGAGGTCTTTTCTCATCAATTTTCGCTCTAAATAAAGCCTAATGTCGGTTTTCCAATAAGAGTATAAAAAAACTCTTCAAAAAGCATCCAAATTTATCAAATCTTCTAGAAACAAGGCTTGCACCGACATTGGCACCGTCGACACTGAACATTTCTTCTAAAACTCCATTTTGACTCCAAATTTCATCATTTTTGCTTCTTTTTTGCTTCCTTTTTGCTTCATGTCTTAAAAATCAACAACCTGCAAGAAAACATGAAAAATATCTTCCTTTAAAGTGCAATATCACAAAAAAATGACTACAAAATATACGTCTGAAAATGCATATATTTTTTGTGCATCAAGTATATCATTGAAAAGTAGTCGACAAGCCCGATCACACTAGGACAGGATCATTCATCATTTCTAAAAGAGTCTCCCTGGGGGCATACCGACTCAAAACCTACATAGAGGACAACAAACCGAAGACCTGGAGTGAGGATCACTCGAAGAAATTTCTTCCTTAAAAAAATTTTCTTGTATATATGTAGAAGGGAATGTCATTACTAACTTATAAATTCAATCGACATAATGAAAATTAGAATTAACTAACTTGGGCCAAATAATGCCTAGGTCTCTCGGGCAGTTAAGGAACTCAATCCAATCCAATAAATGATAGTGATCAATTTTGAATTCTCATGATACATTTCCTGGGAAAATGATGTTTGATGATCATTTTTTATGCTTCTTGAGCTTGAGTTAGTTAAGCAAAATGTTAAACGACATAATACAACAATGTAAGCCAACCGATGACATGAGTCCATTTTATGTGATTTTACCATCATTTTAGCACTCTTTTTACATGCTATTTCATATCTTTTATCATGATTTTATTCTTGTGGAAGGTTTTTTATGTCATATTGCAGGTTATAATAGACAAGTATCCAAAACAAAGTCAAAATACATGAAAACGTGTTGTTTAGTGTGATCATGCTGGGTTCAAGTTTGGTCATGTCCTCGAACTGACATATCTCATTTTGGAAGGTTTTTTCATGCTTATTTTATTGTATCTTTCAAAGGGAAGCAAGGGCATGAGTTGAAACATTCTTGTTTGGAGAGGAAAGTTGGAGATGGTTGAAGAGGAAGTTTTGAGAGTTTTCCTTAGGTTTCCTTTTCCTCACTTGGGGTTAAGGTCCTAAGGCTTTCTTCTAGTATTTTTCTTATATGTTTGGAGAGGTTATTGCTTGAGAGAGGAGGTTACTACCATGAAAGAGGGAACAAATAATTTTTTAGGTATTTGCATTCCAAATTTACTTGCAACAAAGGTTTTCTTACGATGCTTTTCCGTTGTTCTTTTTATCATGTGTCGCTAAATTTCTTTCATGCCCCTGTGATTTATAGGATGTGGTTTTATGGTTTTCTCTAATGATTTCTTTCCCTATATCATTTTCCTGAGACATCGGGGCTTTTTTATTGTTGTGTTAATCATGAAGTTTCGTTTATTCGTGATTGGAACAATTAGGATGTTAACATGACCCATTATCTATGACTCTTACCCGTTTTGTTGAGGAATGAAATACTTAAACACAAAATTTAGTTAATAATAGACATATTTTATTAGAATTATGAAACCTAGAAAGGGGATTAGAACAAATCAACGGGATACCATGGAGATCAAGGATACTCTAACTTCATGGACATAGACATAAGAAGGACTTTCTATCCCTGCTGACAATAATTATGTTGGAAAAATTCTAGGAAATTCATGATCACCACACCTAAATCAAATGGTCATGAGCCTTTCATACCTTGAAAAATAGTAAGATTTAGTTAGCGCTATTTTTTTGTCTTTACGGAACACATTATGTTTTTTTAACTTTTAATTGGGATTTTAGGAAACTATCTCCTATTTTTTATCATGCTAAAATAAGTTTCTAAATTAGTAAACTAAAGATTCACATAAAAATAGTTCTTTACCCTTTTTTTGAGAGATTGATATGTGGTGCTCCTTAACTGCATTCTTACCTTGACATGCATACTTACATTGTGCGACCAACTTACTTTGATGTTAATTTTGGCGAATCAACCAACCACACAAACAGCAAGTAAATGAAATTTACTACCGAGTAAAATTCAAACATTTTAATCATCTTAGTCGAATGGTTCAAAACGTCCAGAGAATAATAAACACAAAAGGTTCACCCATTACAAAAATTCTTTTAAGAATAATATTTTGGGGGAAGGACGAAAGCTTTGTTAGAACTCAACCAATAGATCCTCACCAAGAGCCCCCATTTTCTAAACTATCTCCAAATTTAATTTTCCTTACAATAAACACCAAAAGGAGGGAGAGAGCATGAGAAAGGCGAAGGCTCTGTGTTGAAACTTATTTGATATGCTTTCACTGAGAACTATCATTTCTTCACCACTCTCCACATTCTCTTATTTTCTGCGCAATGGAGCAAAAATTGGAAGTGGGGGAAAGCAAGAGAAAGGGGATCCTACTATCATAAGGCTTCATAATGTCACTCCTCCACCATTAGTAGGAAGGACGTGAACCCACACAGAAGTATTCATTGAATGGGTGTATTGCACTCATTAATAACGTGTGCTCAACATAACCTTACCCCGAGGTGCATGCCCAAACTTATTTCCAATGGACATCCCATTCTCTCTACTCTCCATGGAAGCAAGTAAGATCTCAAAACCCTTCTGAAATCATTTCTCTGGTTGAAATTTCAAAGGTATGAAGATTAGGGAAGAAGTTAGGCAATTTATATATATAATAAGTAAAGAAAAGCTCCTTGGGGGTAGTTTTCCCATGTCCAGCAACTGTGGCACCTAGGCATTGGATTCAGGCACCTGGGCACCAGCTTCACAAGATTCTAGCACATAGGCACCTATTTTGGCTCCTAGGCGCCAATATCCTTGTGAACACTGATTGGCCTATCATCAAATTTCTTCAATTTCCAATTATGCTTCATATATGAATTAGTGTTTTAAAAATGCTATTAAAACAAAGGATAGTCAAAATACCACATCATTAACAAACAAAGACCAAATCAAAAATAGATTATGGTTTTCTAGCACTTGGTTTAATATCGTCAGCCTCACGTATCCAAGTATTTTACTCGGATCAACCATCATCAAAGATTCTTTATAAGAGGGCATGTTTTCACCAATGTAAGCTTTCAACCTATGCCCATTTACTTTAATTATATGTTGAGTCTTTAGATCTTTAATATTCACCGCCCCATAAGAATAAAATTTCATCACAATAAATGGCCCTAACCACCTGGACTTAAGTTTTCCCGGAAAGAATTTCAATCGAGTATTGTATAATAAAACTTTTTGTCCAGGCTCAAAATTCTTCCTTAAAATCTTTCGATCATGCCAAATTTTCATCTTTTCTTTATAAATTCTAGCATTTTCGTAAGATTCATTCCTTATTTCCTCATTTAATTGTAATAATCATTTTTCTCCTACATCCTTTAAAATATAATAAGATTTATGCTCTAACTCAACTAGTAAATGACAAGCTTTTCCAAATATGAGCCTATATGGAGACATTCTTATAAGGGTTTTATAAGAGGTCCTTTAAGCCCATAATGCAGAATCAATTTTATTAGACCAATTGGTTATATTATGATTTATAGTTTTCTCCCTTTTTTTTTGATTTCATGATTTGATACTTCTTTTAATCCTCTAGTCTGAGGGTGATTAGATGTGGCGATCCTATGTTTAATTCCATATTTTTGAAGTAATGTGCTAATTCTAAAATTCTTAAAATAACTTCCCCCATCACTAATGATCACTCTTGGCATTTCAAATCTAGTAAAAATATTTTTATTTAGAAATTTTAATACACTCAAAGCATCACAATGACGCAAGGCTATCACTTCAAACCATTTAGACACATAGTCCATAGCTAATAAGATATATATCTTTCTTGAAGATGGTACAAATGGTCTTATAAAATCTAAACCTCAAACATAAAAAATTTCAACGTCTAAAGTAAAATATAAAGGCATTTCCTCTCTTTTAGAAATATTTCCTATTCTCTGACATTTATCAAAAGTTTTCACATAATTATTAACATCCTTAAATAATGTAGGCGATCCCTAGATACTGGTAATATGCACAGTACAACAATAATTCATATTATATTTCACTTATATTTCCTTACTTTGCAACAAAACCAAAAACTTGAACCTGAAGAAAAATAAGAATTTAACTTTTAATTTATATATATTGGGATACTACGCAAATATACGTATCATTATCAAGTAATATAGGACTTTTTGATTAAGACCTGAATATCGAACCCATATGGAGAATACACAATATGCACTATTAAACATCAAACTTTCTATTTTTAATAAAAAGATAATTATCTAAACTAAAGATGATTTTTGCAGTAATGTATCTTTTGAATTTTTAATATTTTGATTGAACAATAACAATTTAAAAAGATAACTAGATTTTTGTAGAAGAAAAGCACTAAATATGAAAATATCTTTCCTCTTGTTGTTATGAATCAGTAATAAGTATAGGAATTCTATTGTGGAAGTATGCAAATTGTGTTGTGCCAAATAGTGCAATAATATTCTTTACCTTACTAGAGATGTTATAAAGAAATTGGCTAATTTAAAGTTTGAATAGTTCAGAAGACCAGCTAGGCAGGGAAGATACTACCTCTCACTCTAGAGTTCCCTCGATTCCCTCCACCGGGGAGCTAACATCTCAAATTAGAACCTAAAACAATAAACCAAGTTAGGGGCTTTAACTTGTCACTTTAAAGTCCCCTAACTCTACACCCTTCAATGAATATTTCTCTATTTATTTGCACTCAATCATATGAACTACAGCAATTCATCTAACCTCATGTTATTCTTTCTAATTGTTGACTGAGATAATACCAGCCCGGTTCTTAAATGTTCTCACAACAAATTTTAATTTCTGGATTGGCCAAATCGAGAATTAAATGAAGTGCATGGATTTAAATCATCACAACTTCTTCCATCATTGAATATCAATACTTTCCACTGCTTCCATCTAAAACTTAATTACTTATCATCTTTACAAGAAAAGGAAAGAAAATTTCTTAAAATCCATGCAGAAAACAAAACCACACTTTACTTTAAAAGAAGAAATCATTGTCAAACCAACAGCAAGTCTTAATTAAAACCAAAAGTAGTCTCAAAACAAAAACATAAAAACTTATCTAAAGTCCTCCCCCAAACTCTTGAAGTTCCTTTAATTCTCTTCTCTTTATAATCACTCAAAATAAAATAACAAAAAGAATAAAATAAAAGTAAAGTGGTGCCTTAAAATCTCTCCGAACTAACTCCCCAAATGAGAACTTTCAAAACTTTCCAATACTTTCAGGACTTCACACATTTACGGACCTTTTCAGGACTCCTCTCAAAGTCTTCTCTTCCTTCTTTTATAATTGTCTAATAACTGCCACTGACGCTTAAGCGCGGGGCCTCTGGTGCTTAGGCGCGACCTTCTCTGTTTAACCGGCGCTATGGTGCCAAAACTCTTTTTCACATTTTTCACCTTTCTGCTCAAAATTTCATCCTTTTTCTCTCCTTTAAGCATTTTTAACCTTTTTTACCTGTATCTGCAAAAAAACACAAAAACACCTTCCATTAAAGCGAAATATCTCAAAAATAGATATAAAAATATGTCTAAAAATACTATATATTTTAGGTGTATCAGTAGGTTAGAAAAATCCAGAGTGTAAAAATTTAAATGCCCTCTTTTCTATTTCAAAATGTCCCCTAAATTTAGATTTATGACATTTTTGTACAATTTCAATAGTTTCAGAAGTTGGTACACGTCTTCGAATGACTGAATATTGAAATTTTTATATAAATAAGGGTCATTCCAAAAGTAAAATATTGCATCATTTATAAATTTATTTTTCTGGTGGCTTGATAGTCCATATGGTAGAATATTAACAACTAAGCATTTAGCTATATCTACATGCCACTGTATATGTAACTCAACAACAGTATAAAGTTTTTCATCAGGAAAATTTTCATTTATAACATCATCATTATTTTTTTTTCATGTTCAATTCCTGGCAAATGGTTAACAATTTGACTATTAGCTTCTTTCCTATCCACTATTTCAAAATCAAATTCTTGCAAAAGTAGGACCCATCTGATTAATCTAGGTTAACCAACTTTTTTTGATAAAAGCTACTTAATAGCAGACTGATTAGTATTCCCAATGCATTTAGCTCCAAGTAAATATGGTCTAAATTTATCAAAAGGATGTACTATTGCCAACAACTGTTTTTTAGTTGTTGTGTAATTAATTTAAGCTTCATTAAGAGTTTTGTTGGCATAAAATATAATTTTAAAAATCTTATTATATTTTTGTCCAAAAACAGCTCCAATAGCGTAATCACTTGTATCACAAATTAATTTAAAAGGTTTTTCCCAATCGAGTGAAACAATGATAAGTGCAGTAATTAACTTTTCCTTTAATAAATTGAAAGCTTTAAGACAATCATCATTAAAAGCAAACTTATTATCTTTTTTCAAATGATGGCATAGAGGCTTAGCAATTCTAGAAAAATCTTTAATATACCTCTTATAAAATCCAGTATGTCCTAGAAAACTTCTTAGAATTGTTACAGAATTAGGAGGTTGTAACTCAACAATAAATTGAATTTTTGCATCATCAACATCAATACCATTTTTAGAAATTTTATGTCCCAATACAATCCCTCATGTGACTATAAATTGACATTTTTTTCCGATTAAGAATTAAATTTGTTTCTTCACAGTGTTTTAGAACCTTTGATAGATAATCTAAACATGTTTTGAAGGAGGTTCCAAAAACTGAGAAATCGTCCTTAAAAACTTCAATTCCTTTATCAATTAGGTCACAGAAAATACATATCATACACCTTTAGAAAGTTGCAAGTGTGTTACATAAATAAAAGGACATTCTTCTAAAAGCAAAAGTCCCATATGGACTTGTAAATGTAGTCATTTTGTTATCCTCTAGAGCAATAAGAATTTGATGGTAACTAGAATATCCATCCAAAAAGTAAAATTATTGGTGTCCAACTAGTCTATCCAGCATTTGGTCCAAGAAAGGTAAAGGAAAGTGATCCTTCTTAGTGGTGGTATGTAATTTTCTATAGCAAATACAAATTCGCCATCTAGTGACTTGTCTTATTAGAATTAATTCATTATTTTCATTTACGATTGCAATCACTCCTCCTTTCTTAAAAGCACAATGATTAGGAATAACCCATGCACTATCATATATAAGATAAATAATCTCAGCATCTAAGCACTTTCAAACTTTTTTTTCTTACCACTTCTTTTATCATAGGATTTAATCTTCTTTGAGGATCAACCATAGGTTTATAGTTATCTTCCATTAAATATTTTTTCATACTAGTTGAAGGACTGATTCCTTTAATATTTGCTAATGTCCATCCAAATGCTTCTTTATAATTTCTTAATCTATCCAATAATTTTTCTTCCTGATCTTTAGTTAAATCTTAGGATATTATCAGAGGTAATGTAGATGAATTTCCTAAGAATTCATACTTTAAATGTGTAGGAAGTACTTTCATCTTAAGTTTATGAGGTTTTTCGTATGTAGGGATTAGAGATTTACTATTTTTAGTAGTATACAAAATATCAAAATTTTCCTAAACATGATTTGTATTCTCAGCATTTATCTCTAACAATTTTTCTTCAAAATCACTTCCAGCTTCACTTTTTATTCCTTCTTGATCTAATACCACTTCAATTTTTTCATCAGAAAAGACTCATGTTTTTTCTTGATAATGTTTAAAAATCATGTAATTAAGAATATCTATCCTATAACATTTTTCTTTAATAGGGTACCTCATCAAATTTAGAACATTGAATGTTACTTCCTGGTCATTAACTCTCATGGTCAACTCTCCCTTCTGGACATCAATCATAACACATCCAGTAGGAAGGAAAGGTCTCCCAAAAGTAATAGGAATTTATTTTTCTTTCTCCATGTCAAAGATAATGAAATGCATAGGGAAGATAAATTTATCCACGTTAACAAGTACATATTCTATAACCCCTTTAGGTTAAATAATAGATCGATCAACTAACTGAAGGGTTACAGTAGTGAGAGAAATCTCTCCTAAGTCTAACCTTAAAAAAATGGATAAAGACATGAGATTAATAACAGCTCCCATAATCGCATAAGGCTTTTCCATAAAATTTCTGTCAAATTGCATAGGGTATTGTGAAGCTACCAGGATTTTTAAGCTTTTGAGAAACTTCTTTTGAATTATTGCACTACTTTCTTCACTAAGTGCAACAGTTTCATTTGCTTCAAACTTCCATTTTTTGTTCAACATATCTTTCATAAATTTAGCATAACTCGACATTTGTTCCAAAGCTTCTGCAAATGGAATATTGATTGCAAGCTTCTTAAACATTTAAAATATTTTGAAAATTGTTGATCAAGCTTTTGTTGTTTAAGTCTTTGAGAAAAAGAAGGTGGTGGTTGATCCTGATTTTCTATATAGATAGAAGCAAAATACAATGTATGCAATTAATTTCCTTAATAGATATTCTTAATTTGCAACAATCGCCAAAAACTGGATCCAAAGCAAAGGCTAGGTAAATTTTTCACTATGAATCAAATAAGAATGCAGTTATAATATTTTTATTTGGGATACTACGCAAGTATGTGTATCGTTATCAAGTAACATAAAACCTTTCTGATTAAGTCCCAAATATTGAACCCACGGGAAAGAATAGTTTTAGATGACAACTACTTGGCAATTTATATTCTTACTCAAACTTAAGATACTAAATTAGGAATGAAAGTTTGATTCATTTGAAATTTTCATTTAATTTGAAAATAAAGTAAGCAACTAATTAACTTTACTAAAATACCTGCAAGAAGAAAGCAATATAAGTAAAATATATTTTTCCTTATCATGAATCAGTGATAAATATAGAAATTTAGTTGTGGAAGTATTCTAAATGTGTTGTGCCAAATATAAAGATTAATATTCCTTACCCTTACTAGAGATGCTAAAAAGAATATTGGTTAATCTATAGTTTAAATAGTCTTGAAGACCAGCTAGGGAGGAAAGATATTAGCTCTCACTCTAGAGTTCCCTCTTCTCTCTCCACCTAGGGGCTAACATCTCATATGAAAACCTAAAACTACATATCAAATTGGGGGCTTTAGCTTGTCGCTCTAAAGTCTTGTAATTCTACACCCTTTAAAATATATTTTTCTATTTATATGCACTCAACCCCATGAACTACATTCTCATTCATGAAATCAATATGTGATTCCAACCATTTGTTGGCTGAGATAAAACTATCTCGGATCTTACATGTTCTGACAACAAGTATTAAAATCTTAATTGGCCAAATCAAGAAGTAGTTGAAGTGTAAGGTCTTGAATCATCACAACTTCTTCCAACATTGAAATCTAATACTTCACACAACTTCCTTTAAAAACTTATTCACTTATCATTTTAAGGAAAAAGATTAGGAAAACTACTCAGAATTCATGGAGGAAATACAACCACAAAAGAGTTTAAAAGTAGAAATCATGCACACAAATAAGAAATTTAAATTAAAAACCAAGTTTAGTCACAAAGATAAACACTTATCTCAAGTTATCTCTACCAAATATCTTTAAGCTCCTTTGAATTCTTTTCCTTCTCTCAGAATACAAACTAATACTCAAAATAAAATAAAGGTGGCCATCGACGATGGTGGTAATGTGAACTTTTGGTGGGTGGTTGCTGGCCCCTTCTCCTGGACAATCAATGTCTTTCTTATCAAAAATCTAAGTGGTGCAATGGTGTCTCTTCAAAAAGGTGTCTTCATTCAATGAATCTTCTAGAAGTTGTCTCCTCATAAGCCAATTGAATGAACTTTCGTCTCCATGGGTAATTTCCCACCTTTTCATCAAGGGTTCCTTCAAACACCATTTCAAAATTCCATTCTAATTAATATTTCTTTAAATAACTAACTTTTGTGCTTAAGCGCATGGTACCTGACGCTTAGGTGTGTAGCATGCTCCCAAGTTCATTTTGCACATTTTTTCATTTTTGCTCCAAATTTGACCCTTTTTCACTCTTATTAGCATTTTCCATCTATTTAATTGTACCTACAAGAAAAACACAAAAATACCTTTCATTAAAGCGGAATGTCTCAAAAATAGGTATAAAAATGTGTATAAAAACACTATATATTTTAGGTGTATCAAAGTCCTTAAAACTTAAGATGTTACTTGTACTCAAGCGACCTTTCATTCTTTAAAAACCAACATAAGTAGATAATTCATATGAGTTTCTTCAGGAGTTACCATATTTAGATTTAGAAATATAGTAGTTCAATTTAAAAAAATATATTAGTAAATGAGACCAACTTAAAGTTTAGAAGTTTTTCATGTTAAGAAATATGAAAATATGAGTTCCTATCTAATTCATAAATATTGTAAATTTTCTAAATATAAAATTTAGTTCTTCTATTATCTCTACTTAAAAATTTCTATTAAGATTAATTTTACTTACCATATTATATTTTTAAGCTTAAGAGTTTCCCAAATCTTATACTTTAAAAAGATCAAATGTGGAACCAATTTTTGATTAGACACTAATCCTCAAGCCTCTCCTCCCTTTTCTTTTTTTTTCTTATTTTTTTTTTCTTTTCTTTTTCTTTTTCTTTTTCTTTTTCTTTTTTTGGCAAGGATTACTCTATTTGGATAGACTTTTAATGGTTTTGAATTCCACTTCTCCTTTCCTAAAGTAAAGCCCTGATATAAATCTTTTACTTATAAATATAATAATAGTTTTGAAAATTATTTTTAATAAAAGAAATTTAAGTATTAAAGATAAAATTCTAAATTTCTAATTTTTAAGAAAATATAATTTTTCTTACTAGAGATACTTACACTATATTTAGCATTTTCTACACTAAAAATTTTTAACTTTAAGTTTTTCTTCATTACTATAAATTCTATCTAAATTTTCTTACTTATTTCTAAAATCAAACTTTTACTTCCCTAATGTTACTTCATATACATAATCATTTTTCAAATCAAAATCAAATTTATTTGAAATACAATTGAGAACAAATAAACTTTTAAGTTTCCTTAAAATTTTTCATCCCACCCCAAACTTAAATTTTTTATATAAATAAAACATTTTAGCATCATATATAAATAAGGAATGAAAACTAACTATAACATGCTTGCAGGAATTTTTATATCCTAAATATGTAAGTACAAAAAATTAAAAATAGGTGTAAAAAAAATTAAATTGATCAAATTTTAATTCTTAACATATAGAGATCCAGTAGACTTCTATGCAGTGGAGTATAACTGAAAAGCAAATAAACACACTAACAAACAAACACAATTTCATTATAAAGAAAAATAACTGGTAGTAAATTGAAAATTTTAAACATACAGTTTTAAGTAACGAGTTAACTAAATTTTAAACCTGTCTAAGATTCCAGAATTAAGTTCAGCAAACCCTAACTAAATACAACAAAACAACACAATAAACACAATTACTACAACTCAAACATACTAACTACACAAAAAACCCATATACATTACAGTAGGTGTATTAAACAAAACACAACAACTAAAACTGACAATCTCAACTGCAAACAACAAAGTACAGAATACATGTACCATCAAAAGTTCATAACAATACATAAACATAAAAAAACATAAAACAGAAAACAGAACTACAAATCAAACTAAGCATCATCTTCCTCATCACTATCATCACTACGCCAAGCAATAGTAGGCTCATACGATGGATATCTAAGGTACTGGGGAAATACTACATTTGGTTACCTATATTGAGATTCTCCATAGTTGTGTCATACTCCTCCTCATAATCACTTTTTCTTTTCATATACCCATCCATGTGCTAAAAAAATGCTATAAATTTAATTCCTTATCCATAAATTGATTAACATTGTAAAAAATCCTTTGTAATAACTCAGTCTGAGACTTAAATCCTGAAGTCTGATCTCATGATATAGAAGCATGTGAAGTAGAAGCTCATGAAGTAGAGGCAACATAACTATTGGAGAATAACCCTTCCAACCAGAAAGAGATTGATGTGAAAAAGTCTTCACATTTACACTGGTAATGAGCTTTAGTGGCTGTAGGATCTCCTTTCAGCTATCATATCTAACACCAGCCTGCTCACATAATGAAAAGATCAAAGATGCAAATCCCAAACCTGCGGTAGTAGCAGCAAAGACAGAATTGGTAATAACTCCATAAATCAATCCACCAATATCAATTGTCTTAGACTGCTGAATATAGTAGTTCAGGGTTGCTCTCTCTTGAGTCACTTCACTCAGATGATTTATAGGAAGTAGACGAGTCGAAATAAAATAATTTCATGTATTGGCATTGGCATCCAACTTCAAGGCAGAAAAATTCACTTTTCTTTCATTTGTAATCTTCCATAATCCTCTCCCACTAGTTAAAAATGATATAATATCGTCTAACTCCTTCTCAGTAGGACTATAGTTTGCATAAAAACACAAAGCACAAGGAGACAGATGGTAAAACTGATTAATTACCTTAGGAGAAAATGGTATTATCTTCCCCTGCACTATGAATTCTTCTTCATCAACCTCCAAGAGGTTTGCATAGAACTCTCGCATAGCAAAGATCACAGTGACAGAAGAAAAATAACAGAACCACTCCCACTTGTGGCTAACAATCAACTCCTCCGCAGCTCCTCCTGGACTTTTGAATCATCGCTCAGTAATCAGTTTCCTTGTATGTAAAGCATCACTATACCGACCCTAAGATCTAGAACTAACAAATTTACTCAAATCAAACTGAGCTTTTCCTTTGCTTCTTTTCATCCTTGGTACCATTTTCTAAAAAAATTTATAAAATTCAAAATAAATTCTACAATCAACTTCAAATCATAAATCACAACTCTTAAAAGCTTAAACTAACAAATCTATGCATTTTCCGTCAATTTTTCCAAAATTTTCACCATAAATAGTGATTTTAGGGTATATTATGAATGTACTCAAAATACATGGTGAAAATCACAAATTTTAGCATAGAAGTGAAGTTCTTACCTCAAGAAGATCAAATCTAACAAATTTGGCTTAAATCCACCAAGAAAACTTCAAAACAGAACTATCGCACAACCAAGAAAACTTAAATCACGAAAAATCGAAGGTAGAAGATGAAGTTGTGGAAAAAATAGAGATTCTCAGACCCAAAATTCACTTAAAACCGTTCGCAAACTGGTTTTTGTGAACCGGCGCTTAAGTGTGAATGGTTCGGCTCTTAGGCTCTAGTCTATCAGTTTAGTCAGCACTTAAGCACGGAATTTGGCGCTTAGGCGCCAGTGCACAATTTTTTATTTTTTCCTATTTAAGTGAAATGCACTCTAGCCTAAGTCAACCAACCCTCTATGGTATCATAAACATTCAACATACTATTTTCTTCCCTCTTTCTTTCTTCTAACTCCAAATTTCACTAATTTAAGCTAATTTGATTCACCACTAAATACAAAAAAAAATTCACAAACAAAACTTTTACATTCATTCACAAATGATTACAAACATTTTTAAATACATAAATTCTAAATCCAAATAGTCTTAGAAGAGAAAATTCCTAACACAAACTCTAAACAAACTTAACACATAAAACACATTAAAACACTCTTAACATTAACAAACAACATTAAGCACTCAAAACACTAAACAAAGAGCTTAATCACAAACATAATTCCATTCTCTAGTTAATGGAACAAATTATTGCCTATCTTTAGTTTCTCCTTCAGCATTTGGAATGTATATCTAAAAGAATGGACATAGTTAATAACTCTGGTTGAATCTTCTTCAATACATTTGTTCATTAGATACATGGCCTTGTCTGCTTCTTTTATAAAACTAGTATGGCTAAATTGCATCTTTAGTTGTCATCCAATATGATCCAAATGTGCAGTAACTTCCATCACTTTTGCTTCAATTGAAGCCATTTTAGCCTCAATCTTAATGATTTTCTCTTCTATTCCTTCAATACTAACGGCTAGAAAATAATTATACATCTCTTACGCACTCTAAACAATAAAATTCTTCCTCATTACTTCCTCCTTCTTCAAATCACTATCACAAGATGACATCTTTCTAAGATTCTCTCTTTCTCACTTAGAATCTAGGGTTAAATGAAGGTGTGATGAGATTTCTACTCATACCTCCTTTTTTTTATAGGCATAAAACTCCCCCATAACTCCTAGGCACATCTTAAAACTACTCTTACACGTTCAAGCCAACCAATTTGCAGTTTAGAGCTTCTAGAAATCAAAATTTGGACATGTTTTTTAACCATTGCGCTTAAGCGCCGGATCTTGGCACTTAAGCGCCAGTGCTCAATTTAGCACAGGTTAACTTAACGTCCAAACATTCATTCTAACATGTCTATGTCATCTTTAAAGGTCTTAAAATTATTAATAACTTAATACAAAATACTACAATAATTTTTTTAAATCACACACAACAACTTAACAATAAAAATAAATACACATATAATTATGGGTTGCCTCCCACAGAGCGCTTGATTTTACGTCATTAGCCCGACGTAACTAGTGCTTATTATAGTTGACCCAACATCAGAAAATCATTTAATCTAAGTTGTTCACCTAAAAAATAGGGTTTCAGCCTGCGACCGTTCACTTTGAATCTTTTATCTGCTTTAGGATCTTTAATATCCACAGCTCCATAAGGAGAAACTTTCATCACAACAATTGAACCCATCCACCTGGACTTAAGTTTGCATGGAAATAATCTTAAACTTGCATTATAAAGCAAAACTTGTTGCTCTGGTTGAAAATTTTTTGTCAGAATCCTTCAATCTTTCCTCATCTTTATCTTTTCTTTGTAAATCTTACCACTTTCATAAGATTCATTCCTTATTTCTTCAAGCTCATTTAATTGCAATAATCTTTTCTCACCAGGATCTTTTAAATTATAATAAATTCTTTAATTGCCCAATATGCTTTATGATCAAGTTCAACTGGTAAGTGACACGCTTTCCCAAATATTAGCCTGTATGGGGACATTCCTATAGGGGTTATGTATGGAGTCCTATAACCCACAAAGCATAGTCAAGTTTAGCTGACCAATTCATTTTAGTTGGATTTACAGATTTTTCCAATATTCTTTTAATTTCACAATTAGACAATTCAGCCAAACTACTTGCTGAGGATGATAAGAAGTATTAACTCTATGGTTATATTTCCTGAATAATTTCTCTATTATTGCATTTCTGAAATAATTTCCCCATCAGTTATGATCACTCGGCATCCTAAATCTACAAAATATATTTATTCTTAAAAATTTTGCAAGACTTTGAGCATCACATCGAGGCAAAGCAACAACTTCTATCCATTTGGATACATAATCTACTGTTAAAAATATATATAAATTTCTAAAATATGGTATAAATGGTCCCATGAAATCTAATCCCCAAACATCAAATATCTCAACTTCTAACACATAATTGAGGGGCATCTCATTCCTCCTATAAATATTGCCTACTCATTGACATCGATCACAAGTTTTGATATAAGCATTAACATCTCTAAAGATTGTAGGCCAATAAAATCTAGATTGTAAAATTCTGTATGTTATTTTATCAACACCAATATGTCCCCCAAAATCAAAATTATGACATTTTTAGATAATTTCATAAGTTTCTTCTAAAGGCAGACATCTTCTAATAATAAGATCCTTCCCTCTTTTATATAAAAATGGGACATTCCAAAAATAAGTCTTAGCTTCACATAAAAATTTCCTCTTCTGTTGGTATCTCATTCCATAGGGTATAATATCACTAACAATGAAGTTCACAATGTCTGCATACCATGGAACACGCCACTCATTTATATTGAACAATTTTTCATCTGGAAAATGTTCATTAATCTTTTTTTTCAAAATAGAGTGGTTTTTCTATTTCAAGCCTGGACAAATGATCAGAAATTTGATTCTCAGCTCCCTTCCTATCTACTATTTCAAAGTTAAATTCTTGTGAAGAAGAGCCCATCATATCAATCTACGTTTTGCATCATACTTTTTCAATAAAAAATTAATAGCAGAATGGTGTGTATGCACAATACATTAGTTCCAATCAAGTATGATCTAAATTTATCAAAAGCATATACTACAACTAGTAACTTTGTCTCTATTGTTGTATAATTAATTTGAGATTAATTAAGAGTTCTACCAGCATAGTAGATAACTTTGAATATCTTATCATGCTTTTGTCCTAAAACAACTCCAATAGCATAATCACTAGCATCACACATTAATTCAAATGATTTTTCCCAATCTAATGCAATAATTATTAGTGGAGTGACTAATTTTTCTTTTAATAATTCAAAAGCTTTTAGGTACTCATCACAAAAATTAAAAAATACATCTTTTTCAAGTAAATGACACACAAGCTTAACAATTTTTGAAAAGTCTTTAATATATTGCCTGTAGAATCCAGCATTCCCTAAGAAACCCTTAATCTCCTTTACACTTATTGGGTAAGGTAAATTAGTGATCACTTGAATTTTTGCAGGGTCTACTTCCATATAATTTTCTGAAATTCAATGTCCAAAAAATATTCCTCCTACTACCATAAATTGGCATTTTTTCCAATTAAGGATTAAATTTATTTCTTAAAAGTGCTTAAGAACTTTTGATAGATGTTCTAGAAATGAGTGAAATTAAGTTCCAAATACTGAAAAATTATCCATAAAATCTTCAATTCCTTTTTTAATTAAATCACAAAAATAGCCATCATACATCTTTGAAATGTAGCAGGTGCAATACATAAACCAAAGTGCATTCTTCTAAAAGTAAATGTATCATAAGTCTTGATAAAAGTTATTTTCTCTTGATCTTTAAGAGCTATTTGTATTTGGTGATAACCAGTATATCCATCCAGAAAACCAAAATATTTATGTTGAGCTAGCTTATCAATCATCTGATCTAGAAAGGGTAGTGGGAAATGATATTTCCTTGTGGAGAGATTTAGTTTTATATAATCAATGCGTAGTCGCCATCATGTAACTTATTTTATTAGTATTAACTCATTATGTTCAGTCAAAGTCACAGTCACTCCTCCTTTCTTAGGAACGCAGTGAATTGGACTAACCCATGCACTAGCTAAAATAGGGTAGATAATTACAGCATCAAACCACTTTAAAATTTCTTTCTTAACAACTTCTTTCATAACAGGATTCAATCTCCTTTGAGGATCAATCCTAGGTTTGTAGTTCTCTTCCATATAAATTTTATGCATACATATTGTAGGACAGGTGCCTTTTATATCAGCAATTGTCCAACCAAATGTTTTCTTATAATTCTTTAAAATTTTCATCAAACTATCTTCTTCTTAAGTAGTTAATTTTGAGGAAATTATAATAGGTAATGTAGAGGAATCACCAAAAAAGACATACTTTAAATGTTCAAGAAGAAGTTCAGGGGGTTTTTCAATTGATGCAAAAAAAGATGTATCTTTTTTCTATTTTATCCAAACTTCAAAACTTTCTCGAACATAACTTGAATCTTCCATATATAAATTATCATGTGGATCTAGTTCCTCTTCTTGCTGGTGTTCCAACTCTTTCATCTCATATTTAACTTCATAAGTTGTTTTGAAATGACATTCACTTAAATATCTTATCACATCCATTCTATAGCATTCATCATCTTTACCTTTTGCAGGGTACGTCATTGATTTAGAAATATTAAATGAAACTGTTTGATCATTGATGTGCATAGTAAATTCTTTTTTCTGCAAATCTATCATTGCTCTTACAATGGCTAGGAAAGGTCTCCCCAAAATGATGGGTATCTCTTTATCGTCCTCCATATCTAGCACAATGAAATCAATAGGAAAGATAAATTAATCCATTTTCACTAGAACATCTTCTATAACTCCTTTAGGATAAGTTGTTGATCTATCTGCTAACTGCAGAGCTACGGTATTAGGGGTTATTTCTCATAATCCCAATCTTTTAAATATTAATAACGACATAAGGTTGATGCTTGCTACTAAATCACATAAAACTTTCCCATAAAATATGCTCCTATTTCACATGGAATTGTAAAGCTTCCAGGATCTTTAAGCTTTCAGGAAGTTTCTTCTGAATTATAGCACTGCACTCCTCACTAAGTGCAACAGTCTCATTATCTTCAAACTTCCCTTTTTCTGTTGATAATATCCTTCATAAACTTTACATAGCTTGACATTTGTTCTAAGGCTTTAGCAAATCGTTAAGATATCTTTACAAACTTCACATAGTTTGGCATTTGTTCTAAGGCTTCAGCAAATGGAATGTTAATTGTAAGCTTCTTAAAAATTTTCATAAATTTTGAAAATTGCTTATCCAGCCTTTGTTGTTGAAGCCTCTGAGGAATTGGAGATGGTGGTCTTTCTAAATCAACTTTAAATGGAGAAATAGGTCTTTCTAAACCTCTGGGAGTGTCCTCTTTTGGTTCTTTAATCTTTTCTCTCCCTACTTCAGTCTCTTTTTAAACTCTACCTTCCAAATCTCTTCCACTTCTAAGTTGAACGACTTTTACTTGCTCTTTATTATGGTCTTTTGGATTTATTTATGTATTACTAGGAAGTATTCCTTGGGTTCTATTACTTAATGAATTTGCTATTTTTCCAAGTTGATTCTCAATATTTGTAGTTGTAGCTCCTTGACTTCGTAACTGATTTCCCATTTATAACACCACTTCTTCTATGGACAACTTATTCTCCTTAAATTGTGAATTTTTGTTAAAATTTGGAGGATAAGTAGGTCTATAATTACCTTTCTCTTTGATTATTCCAGTTTCTCAGTGGGTTTACTTGATTATTCCCCCATTGTTGATTATTACCACTCGTAGTATTATTCCAATTAAAGTTGGGATGGTTCTTTCAACCTGGGTTATAATAATTTGAGTATGGGTTATTCAGCTTGTTATTTATGACATTGAAAGTTTCTAATGATGCTTAAGAATCTACCATTTGCTTAATGAATTCTCTTCAATCATGGAAATTGGTTGAGAAAAATTCAATCTAAATTGGTCTAACTTCCTTGAAATTGCAACAACTTGATTTGCTAACATGGCAAACGCATCAGTTTCATGAACGTTGGCTATTTTCTTAAGATTTACTTTCTCCAAAGGCCATTAAAATTTATTGGTAGCCATCTTTTCTATTAAAGCATAAGCGTCATTAAACGTTTTTGACATAAATGAACCGTCAGTAGCGGCATCAATAATAGATCTAAGAAATCCAGCTGATCCATTATAAAATGTTTGAATTATTAACCAATCTGGTATTAAATGGTGTGAACACTTTCTTAAGAATTCTTTAAGTCATTCTCAAGCATGATAAATAGATTCCCCTTCAAACTGACTAAAAGATGTAATATCATTTCTAAGCTTTGCAGTCCTTGATGGTGGAAAATATTTAGCAAGGAATTTTTGTGCTAAATCACTCCAAGTTCCGATAGATCCAAGTGATAATGAATGTAACTATATCTTAGCTTTATTTCTCAGTAAAGAGGGAAATAATCTAAGGGCCCTTTTAGGGCATCTTATTGATTATGATGGTGGTATGAAAATACATTATGGGTGTTTGAAAAAGGTGTTTAGTGCTATGATTTCATGTCGCCCCGATGGACTTCCAAAATTTTCTTAATAGTCGGAGAAGCGGAGAAAGGGTCGCGTCTCGCGTCTTCTTTCCGTATTAGGTGAAAAATTCCTCTGTGCCCCTCTCTAATCCCGTGGACTCTCCTCAACCTCGCCTCGCCCTCACCTCGCCCTCCCCGATCTCCTTCTCCCTCGCTCTCACCTCACCCTTGACTCGCCCTCACCTCACCCTCGACTCACCCTCACCTCGCCTTCTTCTCATTTTGCTGCCATTTCAAGGCTCGATCTCCTTCTCCCTCGCCCTCGACTTGCCCTCGCCTCACCCTCGCCTCTCCAGCGTTTCATTTTGCTGCAATTTTGAGGCCCTGAGGAAGCTCTAATTCGTTCTTTGATTCTCTCGCCTCTTTTCTTCTCGATTTTCCTCCGCTTTCACTGCGAACCCTAGAATCGGGTTGACTTTCATGTTGTGCCAAGCTCCTTGCTCCGTATCTCGGTCAGATCATGAAAGATCATTGGATCTGCCGAGAATACGTAAAGACTTTATTACTTTGTGCTCTTTTGAATGTTGTTTTTTTTGGAGCTATGGTATTCATGCATGGAATTATTTAAATCTATTGTTGAGATGGAGAAAAAAACTCAATTGTAAAAATATAAGTGATATTTGTTTTTAGATTATTTTTGAGTTTTAGCCGACTTATAAGATTTGGAACATGCTTGGTCTTTTCTTTAAAATGTTTAAAATAATTAGATGGACTTGCTTTTGACCTTATGCAGTGTTCTATGTTTTAGGCAGTCTTTTGATTGTGTTGTAGAATTGAGGTAACGAAATAGTGAGCAGTGTATTTTAATTTATGTAACTGATCTGTAATTATTTGTGACTTTTGTTCTATATTTTATTTTCCCTATACAGTTCTATTGAAAATAGTTTAACCAAACACTGGCAGAATGGTCATTTATCCAACAACAACTGTCAGTAAGCTGTTCTGAATAAGCTGCCCCAAACAACAATCTAGCTTATTCTGATAATCTGCAGATTATCAAATTATCAGAATAATCTGCTTATTAATAGAGTATAAATTATCAACAACTACCTTAAATAGACCCTAAGCTTATAACATCATCTGTTACACCATCATATTTAAATGTAACACACAATTCTAAAAAAATTGGTAAGATGTAAATTTGGACCTTCAATTGGTGCTCCCCTAAACATATTATTTGATACAATTTGAATAATAGCAGGTTTAAGCTCAAATGAATTTGCCACTACAATATATTTTTGAATACTACAATGAAGTTCATCCACCATAGGGTTAGCATAATCTCTTAATGGTCTAAACTCTTCAACACTTTGATTGTTTTGATTTGTCAATTCTTGAAATTTTTCAGTAATTTTTAATTTTTTAACTTTTCTAATAGTTCTTTCTAATTCAGAATCATAAGACATGAGTCCTGTGAAGCCTGAACTACGCATACATTACTATAAAATAAAATAAAATAAAATAAAAAAAAAAATAAAAACACACAAAATAAAACTTTATATAAAAACAACACTAAAATATTCCTAAAATAAATCTTAAAATATAAATAAGACTTACTAAAAATTTTGTCATCCAAAAACTTCTTATTGGATTTTTTTGCAATTTACTAATAATTATTTTCCTTCCTTCCTCGGCAATGGCGCCAAAAACTTTATCCTCACTTTCTATAATTATAGAAGTAAAATACGATGTATGCGATTAATTTCCTTAATAGATATTCTTAATTTGCAAAGGCTGCCAAAAACTTAATCCAAAGCAAAGGCTAGGTAAATTTTTCACTATGAAGCAAATAAGAATACAATTATAATATTTAAAAATGGGATACTACGCAAGTATATGTATCGTTGTCAAGTAATATAGAACTTTTCTGATTAAGTCCCGAATATTAAACCCATGGGAAGGATTAGTTTTAGATGACAAAATACTTAGCAATTTTAATTCTTACTCAAAATTTAAGATGCTAAATTAGGAATGAAAGTTAGATTATTTTGTAATTTTTGTTTAATTGAAAATAAAGTAAGCAACTAATTAACTTAACAAAAATACTTGCAACATGAAGGCGTATAAGTAAAATATGTTTTTCCTTACCATAAATTAGTGATAAATATAGAAATTTAGTTGTGTAACTATACTAAATGTGTTGTGTCAAATAGGAGCAATAATATTCTTTACACTTACTAGAGATGCTATAAATAACATTGGTTAATCTATAATTTGAATAGTCTTGAAGACCGTCTAGGTATGAAAGATACTAGCTGTCACTCTGGAGTTCCCTCTTCTCCCTCCACCTGAGGGCTAACATCTCGTATCAAAACCAAAAACTATAAATCAAATTAGGGGCTTTAGTCTGTCACTCTAAATTCCTCTAATTCTATACTCTTTAAATTATATTTCTCTATTTCTTTACACTCAACCCAACGAATTACATTCTCATTCATGAAATTAATATGTGATTCTAACCATTTGTTGACTGAGACAATACCATCTCGGATCTTACATGTCCTCACAACATATATTAACATCTTAATTGGCAAAATCAAAAAGTAAATAAAGTTCAAGGTCTGAAATCATCATAACTTCTTCTAACATTGAAGTCTAATACTTCACACAACTTCCTTTAAACATTTAATCACTTATCATTTTAAGGAAAAAGATAAGAAAACTACTCAGAATTCATGGAGAAAATACAGCCACATAAGAGTTTAAAAGTAGAAATCATGCACACAAACAAGAAATTTAAATTAAAAACCAAGTGTAGTCACAAAGATAAGCACTTATATCAAATTATCTCCACCAATGTCTTGAAGTTCTTTTGAACTTTCTTCCTTCTCTCAAAATAAAAACTAACACTCAAAATAAAATAAAATAAAATAAAATAAGGTAGTCGGTGGCGGTGTATATGTGAACTTTTGGTGGGTGGTTGCTGGCCTCCTCTCCTGGAAAATCTAAGTCTTATCTTATAAAAATCCAAGGGGTGCCTTGGCGTCTCTTCAAAAAGGTGTCTTCATTCAATGAATCTTTTAGAAGTTTTCTCCTCAAAAGTCAATTGAATGAATGTTCGTGTCCATGGGCTATTTTCCACATTTTTATCAAGCGGTTCTTCAAGCACCTCTTCAAAATTTTGCTCCAATTAATATTTCTTCAAATAACTAACTTTGGTGCTTAAGCACGAGGTATCTAATGCTTAGGCACGGATCTAAACGCTTAGGCGCCCAAGTTTATTTTGCACATTTCTTCTTTTTTGCTTCTAATTTGACCTTTTTTCACTCCTTTTATCATTTTCCATCTATTTGATTGTACCTACAGGAAAACCACAAAAATATCTTTCATTAAAGCACAATGTCTCAAAAATAGGTATAAAAATGTGTATTAAAACACTATATATTTTAGGTGTATCAAATAGCTCCAAGGGGCTCAAGTTCTCTAGTTTCTCCTTAAAACTTTCAGACTAGAGCATTTTTGTTAGTTCCAAGGCATGGGACTCCACTTCCAATCCACATCAGAAGCTGTCTCGATGAAGGTCAATGAGTGTAAACTAGGAATCCCTTAAAATAAAATCTTTTGGACCCTCTTGCATCAGGATCCACTCATTGCTGCCCTAAATAAAAATCAAAGGGGAATCCTTGCCACCCATGGGCTCCTTTTTTTTCCTTCACAAAAAACCCTCTAAAACTAGGAAGCTACCATTTTGCTCAATTTCAGGAGTGGCATCGCCTCTGTCAGATCTATAGATTGAGGTCACCACCTCTAGATTGGCCTCAGACTCTAATTTTGCTTTGTCTAAATGTGTGCCCTGGCTAGGACCTTGCTTCTCTCCAGGATCGAGAGAGAGCCTACTAGCTTTTTCCCTCACAGCAAGGTTAATGAAGCTTGATGCGTCAGATTAGGGGTCCTCTTCAGCTCTAATCAAATAATCTTCTGGGATAGACACAACAAGGGACTACAAAGCAAAATGCGTTGCAACATCATCGCCCTCAGCATCACCTGATGAAAAGCAAGGCTTTCCTTCAATCAATGTTAGCTCACTAGTCAAAATCCTCTAGATTACGACGATCATTTTGGAAGTAGAAATAAGGGGTTCCAAACCAGGAAACTTCTTTAAAGGAGCCTTCTTACCCATCAATAGTTTCTTCATCTTCATCTCCTTTGTGGAAGCCTTGGTTGTTTTATCAATTTGCCACTTAAACTCCTCGGAAACCAAAGCAGTCTACATCTCTCGTGTCATCAAAAAAAACTTGTGAGGGTTCAAAACTTTATTTACTATGTCCTTGTGATTATATTGATAGTATAAAGACTCTTCCCTTCAACACATGATACTGATCCTCGCATCGAAGGAGTGAACTTTTGTCTCTTGCATGGTTTCCGAGACAGACGAGTAAGAATTCCCATTACTTTACCTGCACCAGATGGAAGTAACGCTTCCATATATTTTCTTATTCTCTAAATTTATCAATCAAATCTTCTTATTTGAAGTAAAGTTGACATAGCCATCAGGACCAACCCTGAACAAAAACACATTGGAAAACAGCTGTTATTACTAAGGTATCTCCCTTCAGCGGCAATAATGATGAAGGTCATCAATGTCACTATATGATTCACCTTTAGTTAAGCCAGAAGGACACCATAATATTTCAAAATGACACAGAGCTCATGCCAAAAGAGATTTCGATGCACCTGAACAAATTGATCATGATGCAATACAATTTTCCCTCGTAATTATTAGTCACTGGGTTGTTTGGTCCCGGAACCTCCAACACTATGTCATCCTTGTACACGTACCACCTTTGAAACCTTAAAACCTTATTGGAAGATAACTCCTAACACTTTGAAGCACTCGCTTTGTAAAAAAATACTTAGGCAAATATATGGAAGCCATGGGATGCAATAAACGTGAGGGTGAATGAGGAGAAACTACCAAAATATTTAAAGAGAAAGAGTAAAGTCATAGAGGGCCTCCAATAATATGTATAGAGCTTAAAACAGAAGATGAAACACCATGGGTTGTTCCTGGGTAACACAATTTTCATGTCACATTACAAAAAATTCAAATATTAGTGTTATATGAATTGTTCACAAATCAAATAACAAAATTTATAATCAGTTGGATAAGAACAACTTTATAACCAATCGATCAGCCACTTTAGGCTCAACTAACCCATGCCTCAACAACACTTACATAACCTGACTACCTAACTTTAACCTATCGACCCTGTTGGCCTTGCTTAAAACCAATAAACTGAACAAGCCTCTCAAACACCTGATGTATCCATATTCAAGTGCACAACCAACATTTAGAGGACTCCAGTTTTAGTCTGAAGATCCACTACATCAACCTTAAGCTCAAAAATCTCTGTCGATAGTTTCTCATAAAGTATATTCAACTTTGGTTGTATCTTGTTTATATTATTCTCTCATTGATCCTCGGCCGCCATTTGAGCTTTGGCTTCACTGGAAAAGATGTTTGTTGTCTAGTCCATTCGACAAAACACATAATCGATTGACTCTCCTTCGGTGATCATTGATTGGTTCCCCTCGATCTTATGAGGATTTGACCACTGACCCCTAACAGCCTCTAGTGAGTCAAAAACATGAATTGGGTCGTCTGCACAATAAATCAAAGGACAAGGCAGGCTGAATAATTGTCTTGACTAATAAACCAAAAATTATACTCTTATAAAGAAGTTGATCTACCTCAGACTAAAGCACAGATTAAGAACTATAACCAAGCATGGGTGTAGCGCTCGTATCTCGTCTCTCTTCAACATGAGAGAGATCAATCATGCCCTTTTTCTTAGGTGGCACACTCTCGCGAGCTTGCCAAACATCTCCTTCCATTCGCTTGCTTGGGATGATTGATTTCCTAGTAGGAGTAGCGATTGAGTTTTTCCAAGATTTATGACACACCAAAGGAGTATCTTCTAATGAATTACCTTCATCATCGCTCCCACCTAAGGGTCCCTTATTGAAAACCAATTGTTTTATTCTTCTCTTCTTGGTAGGTTAGTCACCCTCATGGCGCTTTCCTCCCTTATCAATCGAACTGATGTTAGTGTGACAAACCTGAGCAGTAAGGTTTGAAGGATGAATCTTCTTGTCAGATGACTCGAAGACCTTCAGAGCACTCAAAATGAGGACACATTCAAAGCTCTGAAAAAGAAGAAATTGTGAACCTACAATCTCTATGAGTACCTATTTATAGAATGAAAGTGCACAAAAATCCAAGAAGTCTAATTATTAAATGTTGATTTCAAGAAATAAAGTTGTGTTTAATGTAGTATTTAATTTTCTTGTTTTTTTCACATTTGTTTCTTTTAAAAAGCAATAAAGTTGGGGAACTAGATATGTGTAACCAAATTTTGGCAGCACTAATATCAATGAAAAGTAGATGAACATGATTAAAGGAGTGAGTCCTAGATGAAGATTTAACATAACCAAGTCTACGAACTAAATCAAACAATCAAGATATTTAATACCATAGTCAAGAGATCGTCATGGAGCTCTGCTAGATCTTTCACTCGGTCGTTAAGCTGACTATGTGTCAGATGAAAGGAGCCCACAAGTGGGATGAATGAAAGACACCTTATCATTTGGCAAGTGAGGCAAACAAACCAGAACTTGAGAAGAAGACATGGACATACAAAAGAACGTTAATAATGCATTCACATGTTTCATCCTATCACCGCCGAGCTGACAAGTTCAAGTTGATGAATAAGAATTATTCTACCATCAGCCAATAAAGACGATTAAATATACTTTCTATATGATCTTGATACCCTCATATTCCATCACAAAGAAAAATGACTCTAAATGTAATTATGTACTCAAGCTATCTCCTATACTTATAAATCGGAAGCCATCCCATAAGAAAGAACTTTAAACACTGACTTTCTACTATTCATTCTCTACTCCCTCACTTGCTCTACGTGCTCAGTTCTTTGGATGTGATTGTTAGATACTTTTGGGTTCAACAAATTAAAAGCTTGGAAGAAGAATATATTCTCATTCAAATTCAAGTATAATCTTTTGTGAATTCCATTTAATCCAACTACAACTATTGTTCATATTAAAATTGTTTACTAATGTAAAAATCGACGACAATAAAGCAAAAAATGGAACAAAAAAAATTGCACGCAGAGAAACACCATAGCAACACACAAATTTATGTGGTTTGGTAAACTTGACTACGACCACATAGCTGCAGAGGATTTTATTTTTTTTTTAGGAATTACTTCATCGAGCGCCTCGACATTTACAAGAAAATCCCTATTTTCTTCTCTCCCTTCTTTTCTCTTTTTTTTCCTCTCTTTCTCTCTTAGAGGACTTGGCTTGGCCCTGACTTGGCTTAACATGGATTTGCTTTGCTTGGCTTATTTATGACAAGCCATGAGAGACTATTTATAGAAACTAGAATAGTGGTAGGTGAAGGTAGGAGAGCAGTAGGTAGGTTTGTGACCAAGACTTTATATATGCTTAAAAATATAAGTATTTAATATAGCTGCTAAAACATTTAATTCCTCAACAACTATACCAAAACTTAATAACAGTTATAGATTTGATAAATATGGATGTATAAAATATTCAATAATTGTAAATTTACAATTATCAACGCAAGTATACATATCACTCAAGTAATATAGGGCTCTAATGGAGTCCTACATATTGATCCCATAGTGAGTAATATTAGAACTATGAACTAAAATTTTAGAAAAGCAATACTTTAATCGCGACAATGGAATTCAATTTGCTTATCTTTCACTAATAGGCAAGTGAAATAAATAAGTAATTTTTAATAACTCTTAAATAACTAATTATACTAATGGGATTTTTAATGTGATATTCAATATATAAGAAAGCATCTTTCTCCTTGTCATGAAATTATAGTGAATGGATAAGTGAATCAATTCAATTTGTATTGTGCCAAATAGGAGCATACTTATTCTTTACCCTTTGTTCCAGGCATAAAGAACATTGACTAATCCTACACTTGTTTACTGAATCTACGGCTAAGCTGGGACGATACCGACTCTCACTTCATAGCTCCCACGTTCTCCTTGTTTGAGGGCTAACATCTACACTTTAGCACCCAAATGATAGGATCAAATTGAGGATTTTAGTCTGTCACTCTAAAATCTCCAATCCTACGCTCGATAATTTTATTTCCCTATTTAGTTGTACCCAACTTCCAAGGGCTTTGACTTCCTTATTTATTTCCCCATTTTTGATGTTTTGTTACAGGAATGATGAAATAGGGTCATTCGAGCAAAAACATGTGAAAAGGAATGAATTTGGACTCAAAATTAAAGTGTGAAACAAGTGTAGAGAGTCTAAATTGTGAGGAATTCTTCGAGAGACTATAAGAGTAGAGAGAAAGTGAGATTTCTTCCTCCTTGCCGCTTCAAAGAGGAATTTTGTGAGCTGTCAAGAAAAGAAGAGATTCAAAGGAACTTCGAGGAGTTTTCTTGGGGAGAAATAAGAGATAAATTTATTTATTATTGTAGTTTGTATGACTTTCATTTTATATATGAATTCTGAGTTTTGTTGTGTTTTTCCATGAGGTCTGAGTAGTTTTCTTTGTTTCTCTCCTAGTCTTGAGATTTGTGAAATAGTTATTTAAATTGGTGAAGCCATGAAAATGTTTAAGAAATTATGATGATCTTTTCACTCTGATCTTAATTTACTTTCAATCTATGTTGAGTTTTACAACTAAAGTGAAGATTACATCCAAGGTTCAGAGAGGTCAAAGCACTTGGAAGTTGGGTGCAAATAAATAGGGAAATAATATTATCGGGCGTAGAATTAGAGATTTTAGAGTGACATACTAAAATCCTCAATTTGGTCCTATCGTTCGGGTGCTCAAGTGTAGATGTTAGCCCTCGGGCGAGGGGAACGTGGGAGCTCCAAAGTGAGAGTCGGTATCCTCCCACCCTAGCCGCAAATTCAGTAAACAAGCGTAGGATTAGTCAATGTTCTTTATGTCTATATCAAAGGGTAAAGAATAGGTATGCTCCTATTTGACACAATATAATTTAAACTAATTCACTTTATTCATTCACTATAATTTCTTGACAAGGAGAAAGATGCTTTCTTATATATTAAATATCACATTTGAACCTTCATTAGTATAATTAGTTATTTAATAGTTATTAAAATTACATATTTATTTCAATTGCCTATTAGTGATAGATAAGCAAATTGAACTTTGTTGTTGTGTTTAAAGTATTGCTTTTCTAAAATCTTAGTTCGTAGTTCTAATCTTACTCCTTGTGGGATCGATATCTAGGACTCCATTAGAGCCTATATTACTTGAGCGATATATATACTTGCATTGATAAGTGTGACTTTACAATTATTGAAAATTTATTACATTCATATTTATCAAATCTATAACTGTTATTAAGGTTTTGGTACAGTTGCTAAAGAATTAAATCTTTTGGCAGCAGTATTAAATACTTACATTTTTAAACATATATAAAGTCGCGGTTATTTCACTTCATTTTTTTTGGGGAAATATGATCTTATGAATCAAATTTAGGAGTTTAAAAGGATAACTCCCGCCCAAAAACTGCCAAAACCCGCCATTTAAACTATAGAAACCGCCATCCCACCGGTCTCATTGTCGGCAGAGTCGAGAGAGCCATCGGCGAGCCTCTGTATTTATTTTGCCTGGACTCTCAGGAAAAACCTGCCATCGGCGGCGTTGATGGCACCATCGGTGCCTAAGGCAAAAATTGCACAGTTTTGCTCTGGTTCGAATGCGATCCAATTTTTCTTTATGTATCCAATTCTTATGATGATTCAAGGGTAAATAAGAGTAGTAGAGCTTAATACTACCACAAACTAATGATAATTTCAAATATAAAACTTCTATAATTGCAATAAAAGTAAAGATAACTATGGGTTGCCTCCCATAAAGCGCTTGGTTTAACTTCATCAGGCCCGACCTATCCAGGTGTTATTCAGGTTGACTGATTATTAAAACCTCTTTTAAATTTGGAATTTTACCCTCAAAATACGATTTTAATCTGTGTCCATTTACTTTAAATCTATTTCCAATAATCAGATCTTCAATTTCAACAGCTCCGTAAGTATAAACTTGAGTCACAGTAAAGGGTCCTAACAAACGAGACTTCAATTTCCCAGGAAATAACTTCAGTCTAGTGTTGTAAAGCAAAACTTCCTGTTTTGGTTCAAAGTTCTTTTGATTAATCTTTCAATCATGTCATAACTTTAGTTTTTCTTTATAAATTATGTCCTTATCATAAGATTCATTTCCTAATTCTTTCAATTCATTTAATTGTAACAATCTCTTCTTACGAGCATCTTTTAAATTATAATTGAATTCTTTAATCGCCCAATATGCTTTATGCTCCAATTCTAATGGTAAGTGACAAGTCTTTCCAAAAATCAGTCTATAAGGAGTCATTCCAATAGGAGTTTTATAAGCAGTCATGTAAGCTTATAATGCAATATCCAATCTAGTGGACCAATCTATTCTACTAGGTTTTACAGTCTTTTCAAGTATTTGTTCAATCTCTACATTAGAAACTTCAGCTAACCCACTGGTTTGAGGATGATAGGTAGTAGAGATTTTATGAATAATATTAAAT
Source organism: Phalaenopsis hybrid cultivar (assembly GCA_002079205.1). Lineage (NCBI taxonomy): Eukaryota > Viridiplantae > Streptophyta > Magnoliopsida > Asparagales > Orchidaceae > Phalaenopsis > Phalaenopsis hybrid cultivar. Next base: position 38,957 of record JXCR01130032.1, read on the forward strand.
TTTTCTGTCAATCTATGAATGTATTTATTCCTAAAATGGGATCCTTCGTCAGTGATAATCATTTTAGGCATTCCGTATCTAGTGAAAATATTTTTCATTAAAAACATTAAAACACTTTTAGCATCACAACGAGGTAAAGCCTGTGCTTCAATCCACTTAGAAACATACTCTACTGCAATTAATATATATAACTTCCCAAATGAAGGCATAAATGGTCCCACGAAATGTAATCCCCAAACATCAAAGATCTCAACTTCTCAAATGAAATTTAGAGGCATTTCATTTCTTCTAGATATGTTGCCTACTCGTTGACATCAATCACAAGTTTTTATGTATCTATAAACATCTCTAAAGATGGTAGGCCAACAAAATACGGCTTGTAAAATTTTATAAGCTGTTTTATCAATCCCAAAATGTCCTCCAAATTCATAATCACGAAATTTCTGAATGATTAGCTCAGTTTCTTCATAAGGTACACATCTTCTCATAATCAGATCCTTACTTGTTTATATTAATAAGGCTCATCCTAAAAATATGCTTTCACATCATGAATGAATTTCCTTTATTGTTACAGTGTCAGCATATGTGGCAAAATATCACTTACAATATAATTAATAATATCATCATACCATGGTATTTTCCACTCATTAATATTATAAAGTTGTTCATTAAGGAAACTATTTGTAATTTTATTATTGGTGTCAGATAATTCATGATTTTATAATCTTGACAAATGATCAGCAATTTGATTATCAGTTCCCTTTCTATCAATAACCATAAGATCAAATTCTTGCATCAAAAGTTTCTATCTAATCAACCTTGGTTTGACATCTTTCTTTTGCATTAGATATTTAATAGCAGAGTGATCAGTGTGCACAACACATTTAACTTTAATTAAATAAGATCTAAATTTGTCTAAAGCATACACAATGGTCAGTAACTCTTTTTCTGTAACAGTATAGTTAATTTGAGCATCATTAAGAGTTTTACTGACATAGTATATAGCTTTAAAATTCTTTTCATACATTTGTCCAAGGACAGCTCCAATAGCATAATCACTAGCATTACACATAAGTTCAAATGGTTTCTCCCACTTAGGTGAAACTATAATAGGGGCTGTGATTAATTTTTTTTTTAATAACTCAAAAGCATTTAAACAGATTTTAGTAAATTCAAATTTCTTGTCTTTTTTTAAAAGTTGGCATAGTGGTTTAGTAATTTTTGAAAAATTTTTAATAAAACACCTGTAAGAACCAACATGTCCAAGAAAACTCCTAACCTCTCTTACATTAGTAGGAGGTTTTAGTTTAGATATGTAAAATCCAACATGTCCAAGAAAACTCCTAACCTTTCTTACATTAGTAGGAGGTGTTAGTTTAGATATAATTGAATTTTTGCAGGGTCAGCTTCCATACCATCTTCCAAAATTTTATGCCCTAACACAATTCCTCCTGCAACCATAAATTTTTTTTGCATGGTCTACTTCCATACCATCTTTTGAAATTTTATTCCCTAACACAATTCTTCCTGCAACCATAAATTGACATTTCTCCCAATTTAGAACCAAATTAGTTCTTTCCATAACTCCAAAAATTTTTCAAGATAATTTAAGCATGCATCAAATGATGTTCCAAATATAGACAAATCATCCATAAATACTTCCAATCCATCATCAATTAACTTACTAAATTTGGACATCATACATCCCTGGAATGTTGCAGGTGCATTACATAATCCAAAAGACATTCTTCGAAAAGCAAAAGTTCCAACATAAATGTTGTCTTTTCTTGATCCTTTGGAGTTATAGCAATTTGATGGTAACCGATATATCCATTTGTCTTTTCTTGATCCTCAGGAGCAATAGGAGTTTGATGGTAACAGGTATATCCATCTAAGAAACAAAAATATTTGTGCCCAACAAGTCTATCTACTATTTGATCTAGAAAAGGTAAAGGGAAGTGATCTTTCTTGGTGGCAGTGTTTAATTTTCTATAATCAATGCAAATACGCCACCCAAGTAACTTGTCTGATATTTCCTAGTGGCAGTGTTTAATTTTCTATAATCAATACAAATACGCCACCCAGTAACTTGTCTGATAGGTTTTAATTCATTCTATTCTTTTGTTTCAACGGTCACTCTTCCTTTCTTAGGAACACAATGAATTGGGCTCACCCACGCACAATCTAAAATAAGATATATAATTTCAGTGTCTAACCATTTCAAAATTTCCTTCTTAACTACCTCTATCATCATTGGGTTTAATCTTTTTTGTGGATCAACTCTTGGTTTATATTATTCATCTAGTATAATTCTGTGCATACAAATCGAAGGATTGATTCCCATAATATCAGCTAAGGTCCAACCAAAAGCTTTCTTATATCTTTTCAATGTATCTAACAGTCTGATCTTACAAATCATTTAATTCTGAAGATATAATAACAGGTAATGTAGATGAGTCTCCTAGAAACACATACTTTAAGTGGCTAGGCAATATTTTCAACTCAAGTTTAGGTGGTTTTATAATTGACGAAAATAGATTCTTATCAGCATTTTTTGTAATACCCAGCATCTCAAATCTTTCCTGAACATAATCTAATTCTTAATTTTCTAATTCATCCAAAATAACTTCATTACTCTCTTCAAATTGTTCTTTCTCTTCAAAATGTTCTTTAAAATGTTCATTCAATAGATGTTCACTAATTTCCATGCGATAACATTCATTACTCTTTCAACAGCAGGGTATTACATAGATTTCCCAATGTTAAAAGTCACTTCTTGAACTTTAACTCTCATAGTTGATTCTCCTTTTTAAATATCTATCATAGCTTTTCCAGTAGCTAAAAATGGTCTCCCTAAAATGATACGTATTTCTTTATCTTCCTCCATATCTAAAACAATTAAATCCACTGGAGAGATAAATTTATCAACTTTTACTAACACATTTTCTATAACTCCCTTAGGATATGTAGCTGAACGATCTGCTAACTGAAGAGTTACAAAAGTAGGTGAGACTTCTCTTAATCCTAATCTTTTAAAAATTGATAGAGGCATAAGATTAATGTTGGCTCCCAAATCACATAGGCTCTTCCATAAAATTTTTCACTAATAGCACATGGTATAGTGAAACTGCTAGGAACTTTTAATTTTTCTAGAAGCTTTTTCCGAATAATTACACTGCACTCTTCGCTAAGTGCAACAGTTTCATTATCAGTGAACTTCCTTTTCTTGTTCAGAATATCTTTCATAAATTTCACATAATTGGGCATTTTCTATAAAGCTTCTACGAAGGGAATATTTACCGTTAACTTCTTAAGAATTTCTAAAAATTTAGAAAATTGTTTATTCTGTTTGTGTTGCTTCAATATTTGAAGAAACGGTGGTGGAGGTTTCTCAACAGTAATTTTCATTGGTTTAAGTGGATATTCTAAATCTGGGTATTCATGATCCTTTTCTTTTTTGAGAAAACTATGGTGGAGGTTTCTCCACAGTAATTTTCATTGGTGTAAATGGATATTCTAAATCTGGGTATTCAGGTGGAGGTTTTTCCACAGTAATTTTCATTGGTGTAAATGGATACTCTAAATTTGGGTATTCATGATCCTCTGTTTTTCGGTATCCACTTTCTCTTTTTCAGTTTTTGTTTATTTTTGTACTCTTGTCTCCAATTTTTTCCCACTTTGTAATTGTATCGCTTTTATCTGTTCTTTTCCTTGCTCTTTAGGATTTGGTTCCACAGTACTAGGAAAAGTTCTTAAAGTTCGGTTACTAAACGCAGTGGGGATTTGCCCTAATTGATTTTTAATATTCTTAATAATAGTTCCTTGATTTTGTAATTGATTTCCTTGATTCTGCAATTGTTGACCCATGTTTAATATTAGCTCTTTTATAGAAAACTTCTTTTCCTCAATTTGAGTGTTACTATTAAATCCTAGAGGATAAGAAGGTCTATAGTTAACATTTCCTTGGTTGGATGAATTTCCTAACGGGTTCACTGGGTTGTTCGCCCATTGTTGATTTGTAGAAGAATTGTTATTCTAATTAAATTTTGGATTATTCTTCCAACTTGGGTTATAATAGTTTGAATAAGGGTTGTTGGGTCTATTAATAGCATTTAACTCATATGAAGGTTGAGCATCCACAAATTGCCCAAATGAGGGCCATTGAAAATTATTGGTAGCCATCTCTTCTATTAACGAATAAGCCTCATCAAAAGGTTTTGACATTAAAGAACCACCAGTCGCAGCATCTATAATCGATGTAAGTGATCCCACTAATTCATTATGAAAAGTTTGAATTATCAACTAATCTGGTAATGAATGATGAGGGCATTTCCTAAGAAGATCTTTAAATCTCTCCAAAGCTTCGTATATTGACTCTCCATCAATTTGACAAAATGATGTTATGTCATTTCTAAGTTTAGTTGTTTTGGATGGAGGGAAATATTTGGATAGAAATTTCTCTGAAAGTTCTTCCCAAGTTCTAATAGATCCTGGTGCTAACGAATTTAACCACATCTTAGCCTTATCCCTCAGTAAAAAAGTATAAGTCTAATAGCATCGTTTGAGACTCTATCATATTTAAAAGTAGCACATAGAGGTGCTAACAAATTTAACCACATCTTAGCCTTATCCCTCAGTGATAGTGCTAACAAATTTAACCACATCTTAGCCTTATCCCTCAATGAAAAAGGAAAAAGTCTAAGTAGGAGCTAACGAGTTTAACCACATCTTAGCCTTATCCCTCAGTGAAAAAGGAAAAAGTCTAAGTCTTTGCTAACAAATTTAACCACATCTTAGCCTTATCCCTCAGTGAAAAAGGAAAAAGTCTAAGACTACTAACGAGTTTAACCACAACTTAGCTTTATCCCTCAGTGAAAAAGGAAAAAGTCTAAGTCTAAGGTGTTAACAAATTTAACCACATCTTAGCCTTATCCCTAAGTGAAAAAGGAAAAAGTCTAAGTCTAATAGCATCTAAGCACATCTTAGCCTTATCCCTAAGTGAAAAAGGAAAAAGTCTAAGTCTAACAACATCATTTGAAACTCTATCAATTTTAAAAGTAGCACACAGTTTTAAGAAACTAGCGAGGTGTAAATTAGGATCTTCATTTGGTGTACCTCTGAATTGATTGTTTTGTACCATTTGGATAATAACAGGTTTAAACTTAAACAATATTGTAGCTACATTAAGATTTTGGATAGATAAGTGAATTTCATCTACTGTAGGATTTACATAATCTCGTAGGGGTCTAGTTTAGGGTTCATTTTCTATTCCTTGAGTGTTCATGTTGTTTTCCATTGAATCAGAATTCATAGGTTCTCTTCTCGATCTTCTAAATTTTTTAACAGTGCGTTCTAATTCCGAATCGTAGGGTATAAGATTTTCAGGTCCAAATTTACGCATATAATTTGAAATCAGTACACAGTAAAACTGTTAACTAAATATGAAAATAAGTTGCAATTCAAGTAAAAATTTTCTAATAATCCTAATTTGTCTGCTACTCTAATTATGATTTTTGTTTACTCCCCGGCAACGGTGCCTAAAACTTGACCGCAACTTTATATATGCTTAAAAATACAAGTATTTAATACTACTGCTAAAAGATTTAATTCCTCAACAACTGTACCAAAACTTAATAACACTTATAGATTTGATAAATATGGATGTAATAAATATTCAATAATTGTAAAGCCACACTCATCAACGCAAGTATACGTAACGCTCAAGTAATATAGAGATCTAATTGAGTCTTAGATATTGATCAGAGGGGGTAATATTAGAACTACAAACTAAGATTTTAGAAAAGCAATACTTTAATCGCAGCAACGAAATTCAATTTTCTTATCTGTCACTAATGGGCAATTGAAATAAATATGTAATTTTAATAACTATTAAATAACTAATTATACTAATGAAGACTCTAATGTGATATTCAATACATAAGAACGCATCATTCTCCTTGTCAAGAAATTATAGTGAATGGATAAAGTGAATCAGTTTAATTTTTATTGTGTCAAGTAGGAGCATACCTATTCTTTAACCTTTGGTCCAAGCATAAAGAACATTGACTAATTCTATGCTTGTTTACTGAATCTGCAGCTAGATTGGGAGGATACTGGCTATCACTTTGGAGCTCTCACGTTCCCCTTGTCTGAGGGCTAACATCTACACTTCAGCACCCAAACGATAGGACTAAATTGGGGATTTTAGTCTGTCACTCTAAAATCTCCAATTCTACGCTCAATAATTCTATTTCCCTATTTATTTGCACCCAACTTCCAAGGGCTTTGAGCTCCCTAAATCTTGGATGTAATCTTTACTTTAGTTGTAAAACTCAACATATTTTAACAAATCAATTTGGCAGATTTGAAAGTAAATTAAGATCGAAGTGAAAAGATCATCACAATTTCTCAAACATTTTCATGGCTTCAGTGAAAAGATCATCACAATTTCTTAAATATTTTCATGGCTTCACCAATTCAAATCACCATGCAAATCTCAAGACAAGGAGAAAGACAGAGAAAACTACTCAGATCTCATGGGAAAAACACAAAAAATCTCAAGACAAGGAGAAAGACAAAGAAAACTACTCATATCTCATGGGGAAAACACAACAAATAAGACAATGAGAAAGACAGAGAAAACTACTCAGAACTCATGGAGAAAATACAACAAAACTCAGAATTCATGTAAGGAGAAAGACAAATCTCATAGGGAAAACACAACAAAACTCGGAATTCATATATAAAAGCAGAGTCATACAAACTACATCAATAAATAAACTCATCTCTAATTTCTCCCCAAGAAAACTCCTCAAAGTTTCTCTAAATCTCTTCCTTTCTTTACAACACAAAGAATTCCTCTTCGAAGCGATAAGGAGGAAGAAATCTCTCACTTTCTCTCCACTCTTACAATCTCTCGAAGAATTCCTCACAATTAGACCCTCTACAGTTTTTTTACACTTCAATTTGGAGTCTCTCTTCTTTATTTTTGGCCAAAGTCATCTCTTTAAAGATGTGGATGAGCTTTCCCAAGAGTTACCTAAGCACCCCTCAAAAATTCATCCTTATCCAATGCCTAATTGAACATAACCGCCGATCTCGCCGTCGGCGGGCCTTCTAAGTGAATTAATTCTAGAGTCTCGGAAAAATCTCACCCTCGACGTCGTTGGTGCTCTAGTTCATATCCTCACATTTTGGTCCTTTTTGCTCCAAATTCGCTCCTTTTTTGCATCTTTTTGCTCTGATGACCATAATTCATCATTTCTGCAACAAAACAACAAAAATACCTTTCTTTAAAGTGCAATATCATCAAAAATAGTATAAAATAGGTATGAAAATCTCAACATATTTTCCTTTGGTCAAAACTTCATGAGAACTTCTTTTAAAGATGTAGAAGAGTTTTGCCAAAAGTTGCCTAAGCATCCCTCCAAAATTCATCCACATCCAATGCACCTTTGAACATAACCACCGATCTCACCGTCGGCAGGCTTTCTAAATTATTTAATTTGTATTCTCAGGAAATTCTCATCGTCGGCGCCATTGGGCTCGACGTCAGCGCCCTAGTTCAAATCTTCACATTTTGGTCCTTTTCGCTCCAAATTTGCTCTTTTTTGCATTTTTTTGCTCCAATGACCCTAATTCATCATTCCTGCAATAAAACATCAAAAATACCTTTCTTTAGCTCCAATGACCCTAATTCATCATTCCTGCAACAAAACATCAAAAATACTTTTCTTTAAAGTGCAATATTCCATGCATCTTTTTGCTCCAATGATCCTAATTCATCATTCCTGCAACAAAACATCAAAAATACCTTTCTTTAAAGTGCAATATCATTAAAACAATGTAAAATAGGTATGAAAATCTCAACATATTAGACAAAACATCAAAAATACTATTCTTTAAAGTGCAATATCATCAAAAATAGTGTAAAATAGGTATGAAAATCTCAACATATTAACTTTGGTCGATTCCTAAACCTTTATCTACTCAAGACAAACACATCTATACGGTTACATGCTCATGAAATCAAACTTCACTTCACAAAAGCCCAAACTTAGTCAAAAATTAGGGTTTGTGGTCTATACCCGGGCCTGAGAGGGGAGGCCTCAATCAGATGCATGTGGAGGCTTCAGTAGAGTCTGGAGAACCTCTTGGCAGTGTTATTTTCCTTTGTTGAAGAGCCTGAGTATGAGTTCAATGAAATAGTGATGCGAACTTAGTCAAAAGCTAGGTTAGGGTGCTCAACAGAAGGGGGGTTTCAGTGGGAATCTTCTTAGTTTGGCCTAGGAAAGCTTTTGAAACAATCAATTTGGAGTTTTGGGGAGTTTTGGGGAGTTTTGGGGAGTTTTGAGAAATGACTAGAAACTGCCTTGGTTTTGAGCTCTGAAATTGAGCTCAAACAGTGGGGAAGATGGCTGGAAGATGGTTAGAATGGGCTTAGAAGGTCTTGGAGGAGCTCTGGAAACAATTTGGCAGAGTTTCCCCAAGGAAATTAGTGATCTCTTTTGTTGGCCATGGGAGTTGGTGTTTAAATAGAGGGGGAAGGAGTGGCCACCATGGTTGGCCAGTGGGTGCAATATGTTGCTTATGTGGAGGGAAGAAAGGTGAAGGAACCAATTGGGATGAGCCAACTCAGGTTGTTCAAATTTTGAGCTCAAAGCTTGGGGTGGCTCTCAATTTTGGTCTTTTCCAACCACTAGGTCGGCCGAACAGGCCAGGGCTGGTGATTAAAGTGGTCAAGGGAGCTAGGGGAAGCTTAATGATGATTATCACAGAGGTTTGATGGCTGGTGGCAAAGATATCTTGGTCTAACCAAATATGAGAAGAGATCCCCTAAATCAAGGAACCTTTGGGCTATGACTCATCTAGGGTGGGCTATGTGGGTCTAGTCTGGTACCTAGGATCCAAAGGCTGGTTGTGGGGACCATGGTCTGGTCAATTTGAATGGGTTTGGTTCAATTCATGGTTGGGGTTCAAAATCATGTCATGAACTTGGATTTGAGCTTAAGTTTGGCTAGAATTTGAGTTTGGCAAAATTTATTCATCAAATTGGTTTGGATAATTGTCATGAAGAGTTTGGAAAAGGAATTGAGTGATTTTGAATTGATTTGGGAGTTCAATTTAGTGGAATTTAGCCCATGACCAATTTTGGGGCATTTAGGTTAGACTTGGGTTTGGATTGAGCTAGGGTTTAGGTTAGGCTCAGTTTATGGTTCAATTTGGTCCAAGGGTTTGAAATGAAGAGGTTTGGATATCAATTGGGTAGAAATTATGGAGTTATGAAGTTCAATTTGATGGAATTTAGACTTAGGAGCAAATTTGGGAATTTTAGCTTAAGTTTGATTTGGGTGAGATTTATGGCTAGGCTAGGGCCAATTGAAAGTTCAATTTTGTCTAAAGGAATGTTATAAGAACTTTGGAATTCAAAAGTGGAGAAATTGGATAGGTTAGGGGGTTCAATTTGGGGAAATTGGGTATATGATCAAATTGAGAACTTTGGTTGGGCTTGGAATTTAAGTTTGAAATTGGGTTCAATTGAGCTTCAATATGATTTCAATCAAGCTTAGACATGATGAATATGAGTTTTGAATTGAAATTGGGAAATTTGGGATCAATTTGGTGGAAATTGGAGGTGAATTTGGGTAATTGGGTCTTAAAGGCAAAAATTGAATTTTGGTCAAAATTGGTCAAATTGGACTTCATGAGTGGTCAAGATTGGTTTTGGGGATGTTTGAAATGGTTTTGAAGGTTTTTTAGAAATTTGGTCCATCAAGGGCATTTTGGTAATTTTGGTAAACTTGGGGGTATTTTCGTAATTTTAAAAATTTTTAGGTAGTTTCGATGGTTTAAAAGAGTTTGGGGTGATTTTTGGACAAATTTGGATGGTTTGGGCAATTTTGAGGAGTTTAGGGTTTCAAGAGTAATTTGGTAATTATGAGAAAGTTTAGGGGCAAAAGGTTAAAATTGGGTATTTAGGTAAAATTAAGGTTCAATAGAATGCCAATCATGAAATTAGCCTTCATGAGCCATGAGACCAAGAGAAACCACACTTTGGATCCTCCATGTGTTGGTCTTAGCCAAACCATAGCCTAGGGCTAATGGTTTAGGGGACCATCAGCAATGAGTTTCCAAAAAGAGTGAGGGATCAACTAAGCATATTTGGTTAAGGGTTATGGTTGTGAATGCAAGTGAGGGGTGTTGAGTGTATGTGTGTGAGACACTAACAAAGACCACATCACCCAGGGTCAACCCTAAGGCCAAACAGTCTAACGGGAACTCCTCTTGAGCTCCCCCATATTGGCTCCACCTACTAAGTCATAGAGGTTATAACCAACATGTGGAACTTCAAGATGAGCAATGAAGAGTTTAGATTTTCTAATGCTGAGGGTTTCTTTTACTAGTCTTCTTGGATACTCAACAGGAAAGTCCTATGGCTAGATCCTAGGCTTTTAAGGAAGAGATTATACCTCAACCAATAGTGAGGTCAACATTATCATAGCTTGTCATTTGTTCCAAGGCATTAAAAATTAAGATGTTGATGGCAAGAAACTTTAAAAGCTCTAGAAACCTAAATAATTTTTTATCTACATTTCGTTTATAAAGCCTTTGAGAAAAGGGTGGTGGCGGTTTTTCTTATACCATCTTGGGAGATGAGCTACTTTTCTTAAGCTCTTTGTCGGTTCCTCACTCAAATTTCTCAGGCTCTGGATCCAATTCAATAGAAATACTCTGCTTCCTAAGGATTTCTTTCATCTCCTTTCCACTTTTAATTATAATGGCTTTACATTGTGATGGCTCCAACAGCTAACAACACATTAATGATAATTTAATTTAACTCACAATCTTCGCCTATGTGTCAGGGTTCAAATGCAAGTGCACGTATTGCTTTCGTAATACAGGGATCTACTTGAGTTTGGAATGTCGATCGCACAGGAAAGGTGGCGGAGGCTTCGTAGTAATAACAACCTAAGGGTGAATTCAAGCCTACTAATTTCAGGTCCTAGATTGGAAGATCGCTAAATATAATTTTTCAAACAACTACTCCTAAGTATATTTCTACCCCTTAGTTAAACTTGTCTAGATCAATTAAATAGGTGAAATTCAAGATCGACAAAGATACTTCTCTCTTGTGATCTCTTAGGTAGATTGTAAGTGTTAATACTAAGAATTGTAATGTGGAAGTGATAATAGGAGCAGAAGACACATTTAACTTTTTAGAGTGCATAAATAAATATGATTCAAATTTTGGTAATTGTTTTCACCTATCACCCGTGAAACTCCTAATTCAAACTATATCAAAATGCATCCCCCTATGTTGCCTTGCTTCATGACTCATCTTTCATAGTCATTTACACAATGTGAATATTCTATGTTGTTTCACTACTGCTCTTGCGAGTCCTAATGGGTCACAACAAATTTTAACAAGTTATATGACCAGTACAACATGTAAATTAGGTTTAGAGATACATTCATCACACGAAAATAAAGATCAATTCAAAGCATTCATAACCCTGCAAATCTAACCTATCTATCACAAAAGAAAAGTATAAGAAATCTACTCACTACACATGATAAACACCAAAGAAAACTTCATTTAATCTAAGCAAATTATCCAAATATGTGTTTGCAACAATAATCAAATAAGATTACACATGAAACTTAGCTTTTTCCCTCAGAAAAGAGAAGCAAATTTCACCAGACGATGTTTTCCACAGTGCTACACAAGACGCTGTCGTAAACCCTTACGCATTCTCTCAAAATCCCCTCTCAAATCTCTCTAGAACAAGAATTCCTACTTTTACCTGATGTACTTGGAGAATTCCAGGACTTAGAACTTCTTCCCTACTTTTAAGATTGTCGAAACTCCCTGTCTGAACCGTCAGCACCCATAAACAAACTCCCGAAGTCATGCAAAAAGTAACTATTTGAACTGCAACACCTAAGCGCCCAATCTGCAGTGCCTAAGTGTCATGCTCTTTGTCAGCTCAAAAAGCTTTGGCGCCTAAGAGCCCAAAACTTGGCACCAAGTTGTTCAATTAAACACCTTAGTGCACAAAAGTAGGCGCCTAGGCTCCATAACACAATCAGCACATTTGCTCCATTTGGTTCTCTTTCGCTCTGAATCAGTCCAAATTCATTCCAATGCTGCTACTTATTATACCTACATTGTAAATATAAAAATACCTTCCATTAAAGTGTGGTTTCATTCACAAATATGTGTAAAATAAAGAAGAAATTAAGTATATCTGAAGACATCAAATTCTACCAAACTTAAACGTTATTTGTTCTTAAGTAACAATACAATTTTAAAAACTAAATACAGTGATTTGAGGTAGTGGGTTGTTGTAGGATTTTTTACAATTTCCCTCCATGAATGTTGTAATATAACCTAGAAGAAGTTCTACTGATTTAGATTAAAACTAGGGTATAAAAATATTTAGTATTGAACTTAGAAATCTTGATTCTCTATCAAGATAAAAAATAATTATAATTTGTTAAACTTAGAATTCCTAGAAAAAATAAAGTTAGAATTTTAGAACTTTGTTTGTAAAAGCTTTACTAACACTTTTTGAACTAAAAACAAGTTCAGGATTGTTTCTAAGCCTTTTTCTTTAAGAAGATTTAAGTGGAACCAAGTTTTTTATCAGACTTCTCCTCAAGCATCTCCTCACTTTTTTTATTTTTTTCCAGGATTTTTTTAATCCTCACTTTTTTTCTTTTTTTCAAGGCCTTAAATAGTTTTGAATTTTACTATCTTTATTTAAAGTTAAAAAATTATCACTATCCTTTACTTGAAAACTTATCATCTGATTTCTCATTCTAGTACATAGAGAGCTTGATCAGAGCCAAAAAAACTATCTTTACCCAAGCTTATAGTATATCCACAATTTTTTTTATTGCCCCGTATTATCTTGATGATATCTTTTCCAATTGAGCAACTTGTCTTAACCTTCTTAGGTGTTGGTTTATATTCTCAATTTGGAGCTTTGGCAACCATTCTGGAAGCTGAAAATGGTGACCTTCTTTGGCGAAAGAGGAAATCGCAACCCCAACCTTAATTGATTGTGAAAAAATAGAAGCTCCTTTTCATAAGTCATGTTCTCCTTTCTTCGTAGTAATAATAAATTAAATGGACCAGTAAAAAATAAACTCATATTGTGTTGAATTTATCCACTCAACCATCATTTTAGACTTACCTGATAGCTTCGCCTCCATGAACACCTTATAACTTGTGGCAATTGTAGTGGCAATTGTTGGTTGAAACTAATGGAGATATGGAGGAAGATGAAATAAAGAATATTTTTTTGCAAGTGAATAATTGGTTTGAAGTCTACCGGGAACAACCTTATGTAGATGAAACAATAATTTTGATAAACTTGTAAAATAAACTTAGTGATTTTCGATGTTGCACCAAAAATAGAGAAGATAATTAAAGTTAGTGACAAATTTAAAAAATAAACCTATTGATTTTGAAAGTAGCACCAAAAATAGATAAGATAAATAAAGTCAGTAAATCATCATTCAAATTGAGGAGGCTAACAAATCTTTCATTCACTCAAGAAATCAGTTTCATTACTACTATTTATTCGATACAAACAAACCACTTAAGTTATTATAGTTAAACAATGAAGACACAAACATATCCATGGATGAAAATAAAGAATTTTAATTAGGAATAGGGATTCCACATGCCTTTGAGACTTTAGACATAGCTCACTCAATTCAGCCATTTCATTCTTCAACTCACCTAAGAAACTTCTCAATTTAGTCACTTCATTTTTTAGAGTATTATTTACTATACAATTTTCTCCTTGTTAGTAGTAACTAGTGGGCCGAAAAATTTCATCTCCATAGAGAATCCCTTCATTATATGTGCCTTTCGAGCTTTTAAATACCCTGATGGTAACATGTGAATTATGGTACAGGGTATCTTCTGGGGTTGCTTCAAGGAATTCATCTAGATACTTATCTGTAGTTACAACAATATAACCTATATATTTACTAAATACTACCAAGGAAGTTCAAAGAACAGCAAAGTTCTGACAATGAGCTCCCAACCTCGATGCCAGTCATACATTCTCGAGTCCCTGAGAAAATAACCTCAGTAGAAAGTCATTGTTTGAGTTCCCAACTGACCGAGGCATTCATTTCCCAGAACAAATAGAACACAACATTCAAATTTCATTCGTCTGCATTATCTGTTAGGGGATGCTCTTCTCTGGCATGATGATCGCCCATGAGATAACTACGTATGAAGTTAACAATAAAATACTTCGTTGATTAATATTAGTAAGAATTTATGATGCTGCAACGCATCTTTCCTATCAAATGATCTGCACCCAAGATGTGTANCCCTTAAGTAATTTTGGTACTATATAAAAGTTATGATCTATTGTAGTAAAGTTTTAATTCAGAAATACTATAAGTTTGACTTAGGTTATAGTGAGATTTTCAGAAAAAATTCAAGTAATTAAATTAACTCTATAGGTACAAGATTATCTATCATAGTGAGATTTTCAAAAAAAATTCAAGTAATTAAATTAACTCTGCAGGTACAAGATTATCTAGTCATCAAGTTTAAGAGTTCTAGTTTTCTATTCATTTCAAGAATGACTATATGTTGTAATATCAAGTCACATAGAATATTCAAATGATATGAATTTCATGAGAAAACTACTAGTAAAAGATCTAATCCATAAATATAAGTTTAGGAATGTATTTAGGTTTTCCCTTTAAGTAGGTCCAGCGAAGCCAATTTTTTATTAGGCATATCCTCAAGCTTCTCCTCACTTCCATTTTTTCTTTCTTTTCTCTTTTTCATTTGGATTGCTTTCAATCCTATATATTTTTCTTTTCTTTTTCAGGGATTGTTTTCAATCCTTTTTTTTTTCCTTTTTCAAGTGAGGATTACTATATCTATTTCAGGGAGTGTTTTCAAATCCTTTCTTTTTCCTTTTTTTCAAGTGAGGATTAGATATCTGGATAGCCTCAAGTATTATTGTCAATCCTTTCTTTGTCCTTTTTCAAGTGAGGATTGTTATACTTTGATAGCCTTTAATGATTTTGAACTTCACTTCTCTTTCCGTAAATTTGAAACTCAAAGCATTCATTTACCTTATAAATATTTCATAGCTTTTACATCATTGAGCCCCAATCTTTTCTTCTCAAATGAATTTCCAGATTCTTAATACTTCAAAATATAGTTTCCTTTACTTTAAATAGTTAACTATAGTCTCATTCTCTTATACTAAAATATCTTAAGTTACAAAATTAATTTTCATTACAAAAATATTCCCTTAAATCTATCATAATATTTAAATAACTACAAAATATAGTTACCTGAATTAAATTCACTACATTAAATCATATAAATAATTTTTGAAAATAATTAAATAGAGGACATCTAATAGTTAATCTTTTTCTTCCCTTCCCCAAACTTAACTT
Organism: Phalaenopsis hybrid cultivar; assembly: GCA_002079205.1. Taxonomy (NCBI): domain Eukaryota; kingdom Viridiplantae; phylum Streptophyta; class Magnoliopsida; order Asparagales; family Orchidaceae; genus Phalaenopsis; species Phalaenopsis hybrid cultivar. Next base: position 54,404 of record JXCR01130032.1, read on the forward strand.
TTTCAATATAAAATGATACAGGTGGAAAGAAAAGCTTTAAATATAAATCATACCTCAGTATTTTAGGTATTTAAATCATTCTAAAATTTTTGCAGTCCTTCTCAAAATTTCTACTTCACCTGTTTAATAACATTAAGAGCTTTCTACACATATAAATCATTTGAGAAATTTCTGGGTAATGTAATTTTGAAATAATTATAAAACTAAAACATTAAACAAGCGCAATATTTCCTAACACAACCACAATACTAAACAAAACAATTACAATTAAAGTGCGAAATAAAAATCACATTACATTACAAAATACTACTCAACATCTATTATACTATACATACAAATTTAACTACCACACAAACTTTATAACAAAAATTAAAAATTGTCCAAGTGCAACATAACAATAAAAAAAAAGTACAAATACACACAAACATCCAATTCTATTACAACATATCACAAAAATAAAAGTACAAGTACATCAATTACATTCAGATATCAAAATCTCAAACTATGTCTTGATCAGCACGTAGATTGGGTTGATATTGAGTATATCGGGGGCACTCAGGGAAAGTAACATCAGGCTCACCTTTGTAGTATCAGGCCTGAGCTTCGTAGTAAGCTACCTCAAAATTTGAATGCCTCTAAAGGTACTCACTATCATAATCATGTCGACGTTCTAAACCTCCAATCCTTTCACTTATCAATTCTATGCTCTTCCGCTGCAAGGTTAACTCATTCATCAAATCAGTCAGAGTAGCGGAACTAGAAGGTGGAAGGTCATAACTTGTAGAGGGGACATCTCTACTAGTAGAAGGTTCTTATCTTCTACTCCCAGTTCTCCATTTCTCATGGGATTCATAAGTCTTCAAATTAGCTTTACTAATCTTCTACCCCCAGTTCTCCATTTCTCATGGGATTCATAAGTCTTCAAATTAGCCTTACTAATTTAGAAGGTGGAAGGTCATAACTTATAGAGGGGACATCTCTACTAGTAGAAGGTTCTTGACTTTCATAGTTCTCCATTTCTCATGGGATTCATAAGTCTTCAAATTAACTTTACTAATGGGTTTCATAGAGTTCTCCATTTCTCATGGAATTCATAAGTTTTCAAATTAACTTTACTAATGGGTTTCATAGGGTAAACCCATTCCTCATCTTTTCTCCATTTCTCATGGGATTCATAAGTCTTCAAATTAGCTTTACTAATGGGTTTCATAGGATAGGTCATAGCTTGTAGAGGGGACATCTCTACTAGTAGAAGGTTCTTGACTTCTACTTCCAGTTCTCCATTTGTGGGTTTCATAAGTTTTTAAATTGGCTTTGCTAATGGGTTTCATAGGGTAAACCCATTCCTCATCTCCTCCAGCTTCCACTCTAGATAGTTGGCAAAGTGCATAAATAAGGTCAGGACGTCCTAGACCTCCACTTGTTTCACTTCTTATCGTAGTCAATATATTCTTAAAAATAATTCTTCCCATATTTATAGTTCTATTATTCTGAATATAGAAATTTTGGAATAGCTCTATCTCTAGTTACCTCACTATGGTGATAGGTCGGTAACAAAGTAGAGAAAATAAAATAATGCCACGCCTAGAGGTGGCATTTAACATGGAAGCAAAAAACTTTACCCGTTCTTGTTGTTTAATCTTCCACGTTCCTTTCCCATCAGTGAGAAATTTGCTCACATCATTCAAGGGGCCTTCCATAATACTAAAGGATTTATATTGGCAGCTATAAGATTCCGCGACAATGTAAAAGGTGTTGATGCAGGTGGCAGTAAATTCAATAGGAAATACCTGCACTTGAACGATTCCATCATCAAAATAGAATATGTTGGCACAAAATTCCTTCATAATATTTGCACAGCTTTATTGGTGGTGTAAAGTAATTTTTCCCAACTCCGCTCGGCAATAACTCGTTCAATTTCTTCTCTCGGACTTTCAAAAACTTGATCTTGTATACACTTCTTTCCTTTAAATACTGAAGTAAATCTTGATTAAGCCTTCACTTTAACAAAGCAAGACTCATCGAACTCAATTCGTCTCTTTTGGTGTGGAGCCATTTTAATCTAATCAAAATTATAGAAAAATTCCAAAATATACTTTAAGCATTCAAATAATGGCTTCCAAAAGTAATTCTAAGAGTTCAACACTAAGATCTTTGAATTTCTTCCCACTATTCTCTTCACATTCTCAAATTTTTCAGATCTCCTCAATGTGGAAGAAATTCATGGTGAAAATCAAATATTTTTAGTTTGGAGTGAACCTCTTACCTAGAGATGATCAAATCCAGTATCAAAAAGCTTTGAAATCGCCCCAAATCCAAGATCTCTAAAGCCTTAGGTCGAAAATTGCGTTTTTAGGAGGAAGGGAATGATGAATAGTGGCATTTGACTGGTTAAAATCGCGGTTAAAGGTGCTTTTTGCGAGCTCGCTTTTGGCGGGGTGTTCGGCGCCGTCGGCGCGCTTTATTGAAATTTAAACATAACTCTCAGGAAAAATCCGTCGTCCGCGGCGTCGAGGGCGTCGTCGGCGGGCTCTATTGATTTGGTTCAATTTCTAGATTTTTGCAATTTCGATCAATTTCAAGCCTAAACGACATTTGTTCAATCATTATAAACATAATTTTAAGTGATTAAGTGGTGTACTTATCACAAATAAACTTTCACAACACAAAACATCACATTTATATATGAATTCCAAGGGGTACAATGTACGTTACATAACACACCTAAGTTTGGTATTTTCTCAACCTCAATACATTAATTCAGTATCGGTCGCAACACTCAAAATGCTGAAAACAAAACATCCTATGCCTAGTCTCAACTATACAGAGATCTAAAAGCATAATTCTAAAGCAAAGTTAATGCAAAGTTCAAACTAAATTACACACATAGATAGATAGGTAGCAATATAAATCTACTATTCATCAGATTCAGTATTGGATTCTCCTCTGAGATCACTCATTGATTGTACTTGGACAAAGAGGTTGTAGAAAGGTTGGTATGGAAATTCTTCACTAGAATCTTCTACTATTAATTTTATCCTCCTCATCAGTTGTATCAAACTATCATCTAAATGTTTAGAGCGCTCAAAATTATTTTTTATCCTCCAGTCTAGATGATCGAAGAAATCAGAGAAATTATTAATTGCATTCATGATATTTTGTACCTCATTCTCCAATTTCTTGATTATGCGTAGGATTGTCAGAGTCTTGTTAGAAACTAAGGGTTGAACTGGCAGTGAATTCTGAGAAGCTTGATCTACTATAATAGTCATGTCATTTTCATCTTCAAAAGCTGGGAATCTCTCAGTTGGGTTCAAAGGCTTCCAAGGTAGAAGTACCTTTTCCCAAATTTCGTAGGACACTTAGAACTGACTGCAAAGTGAGGAAAATTGGTGGAAGGGTGTCCAAGCCCATAAGTTAATCCATGAATGACCAGGCCCAAAACCGACTTCACAATTATTGATCCAATATCGATCGGCAGTCCCCTTTGGATGCAGTAGTTCAAAATAGTACTTTCTTTAGAAACTTTACCGATCTTCATTGTTAGTAACAGTTTCACAGAAATGAAGAAGTGTCAGTGTTTTGAAACAGGATTTAGGAGTTTCACAAAAAAACAAACATACCCGCTTTCTCTCATTTCCCATACTCCAGTTTCATCCATTAAACATTGGTAAATCTCATTCATCTGGTTTCTTGTTGGGACAAAGTTGGAATAGTGGCAGACAGGAACGTTCTCGATCATGTATAATTTATTGATTCATGCAGAAGTGAAGGTGATCCATCTACCTCGCACAGAAACGACTCCCTAGTTGATTCCATGCAAATTTGCTTAAAATTCCTTTACCACAGGAACAACCATGGCGGCAGTAGTATAGCACAGCACTTCCCATCTTCACTGCACTATCATCTCTTCAATTGTCGTAGAGGGATTATTCAATCCATGATTTATGAATCCTCGTTCCTTGATCAATCTTTTCTTCATCAGTTCCTTGTTGAAGATTCGCTGTGCTTCCGCTCTAATAAACTTTTATTGATTGAAAAATCGCATTCTTGGATTATCAGGGGAATTGGACACCATAAGAATGAAATTGGTGGAGTTTCACTTTGTTTTTGAGGGAAATATGAACTTAGGAATCGAATTTGAGAGTTTAAAAGGGTAACTCCCGCCCAAAAAACTGTAAAAAACTGCCATTCAAACTCCAGAAACCGCCATCCCGTCGGTCTCGCCGTCGGCGGAGTCGAGGGCGCCGTCGATGAGCTCTGTATTTATTTTGCCTAAACTCTCGGGAAAAACCCGTCGTCAGCGGCATCGATGGAACCGTCGATGCCCAAGGCAAAAATGACACAGTTTCGCTCTGGTCTGAATGCATTCTAATTTTTCTTTACGGATCCAACTCTTATGATCATTCACAGGTAAATAAGAGTAGTAGAGTTAATACTACCACAAACTATCGATAAAATATGAACTTTTATAATTGCAATAAAAGTAAAGATAACTATGGGTTGCCTCTCATAAAGTGCTTGGTTTAACGTCATCAGCCCGACCTATTCAGGTGTTATTCAGGTTGACTGATCATTAAACACTTGGTTTAACGTTGTCAGCCCGACCTATTCAGGTGTTAAATCGACTGATCATTAAAACCTCTTTAAAATTTGGTCTATTACCCTCATAATAAGGTTTTAATCTATGTCTAATCATTAAAACTCCTTTAAAATTTGGTCTTTTACGCTCAAAATACGGTTTTAGTCTGTGTCTATTTACTTTAAATCTATTTCCAGTCTTTTGATCTTCAATTTTAACAGCTCCATAAGTATAAACTTGGGTCACACTAAAGGGTCCTAATTAACGAGACTTCAATTTCCCAGGAAATAACTTCAATCTAGTATTGTAAAGCAAAACTTCTTTTCCTAGTTCCAAGTTTTTCTGGTTAATCTTCCAATCATGCCATAACTTTAGTTTCTCCTTATAAATTCTATCATTATCATAAGATTCATTTCTTAATTCTTTTAATTCATTTAATTGTAACAATCTCTTCTTACCAGCATTTTTCAAATTATAATTAAATTCTTTAATCGCCCAATATGCTTTATGCTCTAATTCTACTAGTACAAATCTTTTCAAAAATATGGTTGTAAGGAGTCATTCCAATAGGAGTTTTATAAGCAGTCCTGTAAGCCCATAATGATGTATCCAGTCTAGTATACCAATCTACTCTACTAGGGTTTACAGTCTTTTCAAGTACTTGTTTAATGTCTCTATTAGAAACTTCAGCTAACCCACTAGTTTGAGGATGATAGGCACTAAAGATTCCATGAATAATATTAAATTTTTCTACCAATCTCTCAATGTATTTATTCCTAAAATGGGATCCTCCGTCACTGATAATCATTCTAGGCATTATGTTTCTAGTGATAATATTTTTCATTAAAAACCTTGAAACTCTTTTAGTATCACAACGAGGTAAAGCTTGTGCTTCAATCCACTTTAAAACGTAGTCTACTGCCATTAATATATATAAGTTCCCAAATGAAGGAATAAATGCTCCCATGAAATCTAATCTCCAAACATCAAAGATCTCAACTTCTAACATGAAATTCAGAGGCATGTCATTTCATTGAGATATATTGCCTACTCGTTGACATTGATCACAAGTTTTTATGTATTTATAAACATCCCGTCCCCAAACATCAAAGATCTCAACTTCCAATATGAAATTTAGAGGCATTTCATTTCTTCTAGCCAAACATCAAAGATCTCAACTTCTAACATGAAATTCAGAGGCATTTCATTTCTTCTAGATCCCATAAAATCTAATCCCTAAACGTCAAAGATCTCAACTTCTAACATGAAATTCAGAGGCATTTCATTTCTTCTAGATATATTGCCTACACATTGACATCGATCACAAGTTTTTAGGTATCTATAAACATCTCTAAAGATAGTAGGCTAATAAAATCTTGCTTATAAAGTTTTTTAAGCAGTGTTATCAGTCCCAAAATGTCCTCCAAATTCATAATCATGACATTTCTAAATGATTAACTCAGTTTCTTCATAAGGTACACATCTTCTCATAATCAGATCCTTACATTGTTTATATAAATAAGGCTCATCCCAAAAATATGCTTTCTCATCATGAATGAATTTCTTTTATTGTTGTAGTGTCAGCATAGGTGGCAAAATATCACTTACAATATAATTAATAATATCAGTATACCATGGTATTTTCCACTCATTAATATTATAAAGTTGTTCATTAGAGAATTTGTCTGTAATTTCATTATTGATGTCAGATAATTCATGATTTTCTAATCTTGACAAATGATCAGCAATTTGATTATCATTTCCCTAAAAACCACAAGATCAAATTCTTGCATCAAAAGTATCCATCTAATCAACCTTGGTTTGACATAATCTCAAGATCAAATTCTTGCATCAAAAGGATCCATCTAATTAAGATTGGTTTGGCATCCTTCTTTTGCATCAAATATTTAATAGCAGAGTGATCAGTGTGCACAACACATTTAGCTCCAATTAAATAAGATCAACATTTGTCTAAAGCATACACAATGGTCAGTAACTCTTTTTCAGTAATAGTCTAGTTAATTTACGCGTCATTAAGAGTTTTACTAGCATAGTATATAACTTTAAAAATCTTTTCATATCTTTGTCCGAGAAAAGCTCCAACAGCATAATCACTAGCATCACACATCAATTTAAATGGTTTTTCCTAGTTAGGTGAAACTATAATAAGGGCTGTGATTAATTTTTTCTTTAATAACTCAAAGGCATTTAAACAGCTTTCAGTAAATTCACGTGATTAATTTTTCTTTTAATAACTCAAAGGCATTTAAACAGCTTTCATAAATTCAAATATTATTGTCCTTTTCTAAAAGTTGGCAGGTAATTTTTCAAAAATCTTTAATAAAACGCTTGTAAAAACCAACATGTCCAAGAAAACTCCTAACCTCTCTTTACATTACGTAGGAGGTGTTAGTTTAGATATAACTTGAATTTTTGCAGGGTCTACTTCCATACCATTTTTTAATTAGTAAAATCCAACATGTCCAAGAAAACTCCTAACCTTTCTTACATTAGTAGGAGGTGTTAGTTTAGATATAATTGAATTTTTGCAGGGTCAGCTTCCATACCATCTTCCAAAATTTTATGCCCTAACACAATTCCTCCTGCAACCATAAATTTAGGGTCTGCTTCCATACCATCTTCTGAAATTTTATGCCCTAACAGAATTCCTCCTACAACCATAAATTGACATTTCTCTTAATTCAGAACCAAATTATTTCTTTTGCATAACTCTAGAACTTTTTGAAGATAATTTAAGAATGGGACAAATGATGTTCCAAATACAGAGAAATCATCCATAAATACTTCTAATCCATCATCAGTTAATTTAATAAATATAGACATCATACATCTCTAGATTGTTGTGGGTGCTTTACATAATCCAAAAGGTATTCTTCGAAAAGCAAAAGTTCCAAAAGGACTAGTAAATGTTGTCTTTTCTTGATCCTCAGGAACAATAGGAATTTGATGGTAGCTGGTATATCCATCTAAAAAATAAAAATATTTGTGCCTAGCAAGTCTAATATGAAGTTGATGGTAACCGGTATATCCATCTAAAAAGCAAAAATATTTGTGCCCAGCAAGTCTACTCTAAAAGCAAAAGTTCCAAAAGGACTAGTAAATGTTGTCTTTTCTTGATCCTCAGGAGCAATAAATTTAATGGTAACCGGTATATCCATCTAAAAAACAAAAATATTTGTGCCCAGCAAGTCTATTAACCGGTATATCCATCTAAGAAACAAAAATATTTGTGCCCAACAAGTCTATCTACTATTTGGTCTTCGGTATATCCATCTAAAAGATAAAAATATTTGTGCCCAGCAAGTCTATCTACTATTTGGTCTAAAGTATATCCATCTAAATAAAAAAATATTTGTGCCCAACAAGTCTATCTACTATTTGATCTAAAGTATATCCATCTAAAAAATAAAAATATTTGTGCCCAACAAGTTTATCTACTGTTTGGTCTAAAAGGAACAGAAATATTTGTGCCCAGCAAGTCTATCTACTATTTGATCTAAAAAGGGTAAAAGAAAGTGATCTTTCCTTGTGACAGTGTTTAATTTTCTATAATCAATGCAAATACGCCACCTAGTAACTTATCTGAAAGGTATTAATTCATTATCTTCTTTTGTTTCAACAGTCACTCCTTCTTTCTTAGAAACACAATGAATTGGAGTTACCCACGCACTATCTGAAATAGGATATATAATTCCAGTGTCTAACAATTTAAAATATCCTTCTTAACTACTTCTTTCATCATTGGATTTAATCTCCTTTGTGGATCAACTCTTAGTTTATACTGTTCATCTAGTATAATTCTGTGCATATAGATCGAATGACTGATTCCCTTAATATCAGCTAATGTAACTACTTCTTTCATCATTGGATTTAATCTCCTTTGTGGATCAACTCTTGGTTTATATTGTCCACTTCTTTCATTATAGGGTTTAATCTCCTTTGTGGATCAACTCTTGGTTTATATTGTTCATCAATTCTTTCATCATTGGGTTTAATCTCCTTTGTGGATCAACTCTTGGTTTATATTGTTCATCTAGCATAATTTTGTGCATTCAGATCGAAGGACTGATTTCCTTAATATCAGCTAAGGTCCAACCAAAAGCTTTCTTATATCTTTTTAATGTATATAACAGTCTTCGTTCTTGTAAACATTTAATTTTGAAGATATAATAACAGGTAATGTAGATGAGTCTCCCAGAAACACATTCTTCAAGTGGTTAGGCAATATTTTCAACTCATGTTCAGGTGGTTTTATAATTGACAGAACTAGGTTTTTATCAGCATTTTCTGTAATATCCAACATCTCAAATCTTTCCTGAACATAATCTAATTCTTCATTTTCTAATTCGTCCAAAATAACTTCATCATTCTCTTCAAATTGTTCTTTCTCTTCAAAATGTTCTTTGAAATGTTCATTTAATAGATGTTCACTAATTTCCATGCGAAAACATTAATTATCTCTTTCAACAGTAGGGTATTACATAGATTTCGCAATGTTAAAAGTCAATTCTTGATCTTTAACTCTCATACTTAATTCTCCTTTTTGAACATCTATCATAGTTTTTCTAGTAGCTAAAAATGGTCTCCCTAAAATGATAGGTATTTCTTTATCTTCCTCCATATCTAAGAACAATGAAATCCACAAGAAAGATAAATTTGTCCACTTTTACTAACACATCTTCTATAACGCCCTTAGGATATGTAACTACATATCAACTTTTACTAACGCATCTCTTATAACTCCCTTAGGATATGTAATTGATCGATCTGCTAAAAAAAGATAAATTTGTCAACTTTTACTAACACATCTTCTATAACTCCCTTAGGATATGTAACGAAAGATAAATTTCCCTTAGGATATATAACTGAACGATCCGCTAACTAAAGAGTTACAGAAGTAGGTGAGACTTCTCCTAATCCTAATCTTTTGAAAATTGAAAGAGGCATAAGATTAATGCTGGCTCCCAAATCTAATAAAACTCTTCCATAAAATTTTTCACCGATAGCACACAGTATAGTAAAACTGCCAGGATCTTTTAATTTTTCTAGAAGCTTTTTCTGAATAATTGCACTACACTCTTCGCTAAGTGCAACTTTGTTATCAGTGAACTTCCTTTTCTTGTTCCGAATATCTTTCATAAATTTCATATAATTGGGCATTTTCTCTAAAGCTTCTACGAAAGGAATATTTACCATTAACTTCTTAAGAATTTCTAAAAATTTGGAAAATTGTTTATTCTATTTGTGTTTCTTCAATCTTTGAGGAAACGGTGGTGGAGGTTTCTCCACAGTAATTTTCATTGGTGTAAATGGATTTCTAAATCTGGGTATTCAGGTGGAGGTTTTTCCACAGTAATTTTCATTGGTGTAAATGGATACTCTAAATTTGGGTATTCATGATCCTTTTTTTATGATATCCACTTTCTCTTTTTCAGTTTCCGTTTCTTTTTGCACCCTTGTTTCCAATTCTTTTCCACTTCGTAATTGTATCGCTTTGATTTTAAATCCACTTTCTCTTTTTCAGTTTCTGTTTCTTTTTGCACTCTTATCTCCAATTCTTTTCCACCTACTTTCTCTTTTTCACTTTCCGTTTCTTTTTGTACTCTTGTCTCCAATTCTTTTCCACTTCGTAATTTTATCTCTTTTATCTATTTTTTTCCTGAATCTTTAGGATTTGGTTCCACAGTATTAGGAAAAATTTCTAATGTTTGGTTATTAAGCGCAGTAGCGATATGCCGTAATTGATTTTCAATATTCTAAATAGCAGTTCTTTGATTTTGCAATTGATTTCCTTGAATTTGTAATTGATTTGCTTGATTCTGCAATTGTTGACCCATGTTTAATATCAGCTCTTCCATAGATAACTTCTTCTCCAATTTGAGTGCACTGTTAAATCTTGAAGGATAAGAAGGTCTATAGTTAACATTTCCTTGGTTGGATGAATTTCGTTGTTAAATCTTGGAGGATAAGAAGGTCTATAATTAATATTTCCTTGGTTGGATGAATTTCCAAATGGGTTCACTAGGTTGTTCCCTCATTGTTGATTTGTAGAATAATTGTTATTCTAATTAAAATTTGGATGATTCTTCCAACCTGGGTTATAATAGTTTGAAGAAGGGTTGTTAGGTCTACTCATATGAAGGTTGAACATCCACAAATTGCCCAAATGAATTCTCTTCTATCATAGGAGGTGTTGGAGAATAATTCATCCTATAATGATATAATTTCTTTGATAATGTAGCAATCTGCAAAGCTAACATAGATATTGCATCAGAATCATGGATGCTAGGTACTCTTTTAAGATTTACCCTTTCAGAGGGCCATTGAAAATTGTTGGTAGTCATCTCTTCTATTAACGAATAAGCCTCATCAAAAGGTTTTGACATTAAAGAACCACCAGCTGCAACATCTATAATCAATCTAAGTAATCCCACTAATCCATTATAAAAAGTTTGAATTATCAACCAATCTGGTAACAAATGATGAGGGCATTTCCTAAGAAGATTTTAGAATCTCTCCCAAGCTTCGTATATTAACTCTTCATCAATTTGACAGAACGATGTTATGTCATTTCTAAGTTTAGCAGTTTTGGATGGAGGGAAATATTTGGATAGAAATTTCTGTGAAAGTTCTCCCCAAGTTCTAATAGATCCT